>LLKJ01003561.1:0-21202 GCA_002242865.1 Clarireedia sp. CPB17
CCCCTCCATCCCTCCGAGCCCCCTTGCCTACCACCCTCAAGGCGTCCTCCGACACTACTATCAGCCGCCCAGATGGTTCGAATTAGCCTTTGGCCAAGCTTTTCGCCCGTCAAATGATCAGGTTCCTCTGAGCTGGACGCTGGACAATGGCCCTCCTTCCCACGACCGTATTGCCCCGAAATCAACTCCGAGGTTCCCTAGCGCACTAGGGTGTTCTCTCAAGAAGACCTTCAAGCAGTTAGCCGCAAAAGCACGGCTTGAGGTTATTTGACTTCATTCTGTAGCGTAGGACCGCGCTACAGCTGCAGTTTGACAGGCCCCTGGCACTGATTAGACATCCCCGATTGACCCTAAATTCCACTTGGTGGCCGGGGCACAGAGGGGCACGACTTCTACGGAGTATGGAACTGCTTCGTAGAACTGCGCTCGAGGCCAGCATGCTTAGCACCACCGCCCACCAGCAGTAAAAAATCGAGATGGCTTTCAGGGGGCTGTTTACGGTTCTAGCAGGGAAATAGATTAACCGGATGGAGTACCTGGTCAAATCTCCCCTTTCGCCAGCAACCACTTGCCAACGACATATTAAAAGTCCGAAGAGCTTCGCGCATGCATTTACATACGAACCTTTTTCCCTGGGTACATAAATGAAGTCAACAGTGGTAAAGACCGCCACTAGAAAGCTAAGTACTGAGAATAATATATTTAGGTAATGAAGATGATTGCTCCATCCCATTGATTTTGGGATATTCGTGACAGTTGCCTAATCGAGCATAGGGTCTTCTTAACAAAGACGTAATCGCTGGTCGAATCTGGGTCTGGCACGCAATGGATCTTTTTCTCTACTTTTTCTGATACCTGGCCTTGCCTTCTTCCCGCGCTCTAGTACCCGCGCAATTGGCTTCTGGGTCGCTCTTACAAGTACCTCCCCGGCGATCTGCCTTTCTCATGACAGATCCCCCCCATCCTCTCTTGTGTTTTGATTAGCAAGACGTTTTCCCGGACCTTGTCACCAACGTCCCAATCTTACTCGCGTCTAGTCCGAAAGAGGTAAGTCCACGCTGAAGCAGACAAACTCATTTGCAAATATATGGAGTTGGAAAAAATCAGCACCACGGTAGCCGCGCTTCCATACATTTGCGAGAACCCTTCCTTCATCTTCTGCTGCAGCAACCTGGCAATGTGAGCGAAAAGCAGGCGCAAGCGAAGGTAAACAACGGCCCCGCGCAGTTTCTCCGGCCATGGCGAGCATTCCATTGTCTGCCTCCACCGCCGTAAAGGGTACGGCGGGAAAAGAGAAGTAAGTGGCTGGAGATCTAATTTCTGATAGTCGTTGGGCCAGGGGGGCTGTGTTCGGGGAAGCACGCATAATCCAAGACACCACGTTTATTCAGGCATTATTGATCTTTTAATTTACCGCAATATGATCTAGGTCTGTACGGAAGTACCAACTTACTACCAAGGTCTTGCAGTTCGAGCCACTTTTGGCAGCATCATCATGCATGCAATTATTCTTTCAGCACACGCTTCTGCTTCGGGGACAGGGACAGGGACAACTATCCCTTGGTGAAGGGTGAAGGGTGAAGGGTGAAGGGTGAAGCTTGGGCCTTCTGCGTTCGACCTTATTCCCGAGGTCCGTTGGAGCTTTTGCGCCGGCCTGAGAGACGGCTGTGAAGAAACCCCACGTGAAGATAGAGTACGAAGTCAGTATAGGTATTAGGTACAGGTAGGCTAGAAGAGCCGGCTTACCTTTCTTCCTTCTTCGCCTGATCTGGTATCAGAGAACGGCTTTACATGCAATGCAGGATGTGCGTATTTCGGCGTTCGTCATCACTACATCAATATGCGAATCATGACGCCTAGAGCAGATCAAACGATACCTATCAGACTTCAGACTGTTGAATGCACAAGCAAACCACGACTCTTCTAACTCGAATTACATAGTCGATGCACAGATGCGCTGGAAAGCACAGGCGTATGGGATATGATTCGCGATCAGAAGCAGCTGCTCACTCGATCCGATGGGGACACGGACGCCGCAAGACACAAGCAAATCACACAGTCCTTTCCTAGGCTCGGCAAAAATGCCCAAGTCATGGATGGTAAGCATGCAAAAGAGGCTGGCTAGACACACTTGAGCACGTTCATAACAATTTCCCGATCCATCGTTTAATATATGGTATATCTACGGTCGTGGTTGCGTTGGGGAAAGAGGGTGTCCTGCACGGTGCGTGAAAGGGGATACGAATGCTTTGTGCTTGCTGCTGGCTCTGGATGGATACTATTGATTTTCAAGAAGACGGCGCACGCAGCTTTACGAGTTGCTCTACATATTCTCTCCACTTCAGGAACCTCCGACCAGCCCGCTATGCTCCTGTATCATCCGTCCGAAGGCAGTAGATCGACTGAACCACATGGTAGAAAGCGATTGTGGTATCATCTCAAGGCGCCGTTCCAACTTCCAAGGTTTCTGGATGGTGTGATGATTAGACGATGTCCATCTGTTAGATCTCATCTAATCTCTGCCTCATTTCGGCTGGAGATCCCTGAGGTGCTTCCCCTCCAAAATCCCAAGGGTCCTTAAAACCAAAATCATAAAAATGCTAGCCCTGCATCGATACATCTCATGAGTCAACAACGGTCCGAGAGCCATAAGGTCAGAGCGTCGGGATCTCATCGAGCGTTCCAATTAGATGAGGTAAAGTGCATTTCTTACCATCCGACTTGCGAAGTTAGCACTTCAACCTGTCACTCACTTTCAATGATTTGCAGTACCGCCGCTAGTTGCTCCTTTATTTCCGTGCAATCATTATGTCAAGCTTACCTGGATTCTTGCAGCGTTACATTTGGGAGCATTCTTCTCTGCTGGTCGCTCGGGTCATCGAAATGAGACGCAGGCCGAAAATGAAACGATTCCACCGCAGACACTCGGCTTCAGTACCGGACTCGGACAGTAAGATCAGTATTGTGGGTAGGTTACAATACCATGCCATGGACTCTCGCCCAGGCATCTATATGTGTACATGTACAATCCAATAGTGAAAACAGCCCGCTGGCATCATGTCACTGTACCTCGCTGCCCGTAGAAGGATTTCGCCAGGCACAAAGTATTGGCTCTCTATGCCTGTAAATGCGGGGATTATTGGGAGTTGCTTGTAAGCAAGAATGGACGGAATAAGCATACCGCATTCTCCGAAATCGCGGCATGGTGAGAGGCATAAAGGATCTCATTTGGAGCGGTCCGACGGAGATTTAATCCTTTGTGCACACGAGCCCCTCCCTTTTCTCCCCCTGATCGACCTCGGTCATGTTACCTTCTCTGTTACCTCCGGCTGTACAACGAAGCAACAAGAAAATACACTTGACAAGAATTGGGCGGTCCAATCGGTTCATAGGAAAAAATCAGTCTCCACACAATGACATATTTTTTGTGTAAGCGATTTCCTTTGACGAGCGTGCCGTCGCTGTCCATCAATCGTATCGTATTACATGCGTCATTTTGGCAGTACAGTGCATCTGGTTTTCTGCAATCCGACACTCTGGTTCATTTTCTCGGGCACATTCAAAAGACTAAGATCTGCACGGAACCATTCGGTCAGCATTGGTATCGTGGTCGACGATCATGGCAGCCCGGTGTTACTCCAATCTTTGGCAAGCTAAAGACAAGGTCATCCCTGGCGATAGCGAATTATCCCATGTCTATAACAGTCTCAACGACAAACCATCCAAAGACCACGACACGAATCAATACTTGATGACATCTCTTCCGCTCACAGGGACTAAGCAAGGAAGATGAAGTACAGTACGGAATCCAACCTTTACGCTGTTCGCAATATCCAACGACTGCCAACAAACGCAGTGAGATGCCTATGCGTGTTTACCGTGTCACAGCAGACAAACAGCACTCGGCTATCTTAGGCTATCTTCAACGGCCGGTGCCATAAATACCTACGGGTATGGGTCATGGGAGGTCAATACTTTGAGGGCTGCACTATTGTGCGCCATACATCCGCCACCCATCCAATGCGGGAATCATAAATAAGGATGAGTCTAGATGGGCCGGTCACACTGACAAGAGACCGATGGCATAGTAGGGGATAAAATATGGCGACGGCTTGTAACCTTGTCTGAGTTGTCTTTAGTCACTTCAGCCTGATTACAATTGCAAAGCCCACTGCAAAGTTGTAGTTGTAGCACACATCAGGGTGTGGGGATGGGTGAGGCTGACAATGGTACCCTCAGCTGCATGTCCACTTCCACATCTCACGTTCTTCTGCAACGTCAACTCTACATCTAGCGAAGGGCAGGATGACGACGTGCCGAGTACCCTTCGCCATTACTACGTTCGTCACACGACTTTCGTACCGCGATCCATATCATGGCCTTTGTGGATAAGATCGGAGCTCGATATGTAGACGTGAAAGTTTGCAGTATACGAAGTATATCGTATTAGTTTCCCTGTTTAGCGCTGACTCGTGCTTCGCATCTAGTCAATGTCAAGCGGGTTAGCTACCAACTCTTTAATGTGACAAGTGCACATTTAAAGTTTCCGGCGGACAGTGAGCCGTAAATAGAGCGTCCAAATTATCGAATTCCGTCTATTGTCAAACGGCCAAGCTTATGCATTGTTCTAGTTCAATGATGTGCAGTCGTAGATTTAGTTTGTTAGTGCTATCAAAGCGGTAGTTCATGTGCTAGGGCCGAGTCGATGCGGTCCGGGTCGCGATAGCGTCCAAAAGCTTCAAAGAATATTGATAATATCTCAGTCATGCAGATACGAAGCCCCTTTCGATTTGTTTTGGGAGCGAGCATTGACCTTTCCTCATCTCGTGTTCTGCAACACACTGACCGTCATCGGTCGTATGACGTGAAGTTACTTCACGAAGCAAAATGCATTGATGGAAAGAATTCAATAGACCATATGTCTCTCTTTGATAATGGAATATTAAGCATCCGGTATCGAACTCTATCTTCCATACCTGAAAGAACTGCCGTGGTAGCGTATCACAGCAAATATCCGGCCCTAGCTCATTTGTTACCCCACCTCTCTGGTCAGATCTTTTGGCAGATCCTTTTCCTGGTTCGGGAATACAACCTAGCTCATGTCACGACCAAACCTAGACCATCCTATTTAGCTGGGCTGAACTACCTGTAAATTTTAGTTTCACGCAGTTACTTTCCCCAACCTTTTTCAAGCTTATGGGACCAAAACTCTCTTTGGATATCAGACTGGCTGCACCGAACTTATTTGTAGGCACTTAGCCATGTAATCTTGATTACTGCACGCCCTGACAGGAAGTCCTCTGCCGATCTCAAAGCTCCAAAATCGCAACATCTACCGCAAGGAGTTAATGGGACTATATACTCTAAGCGGTCCTTCGACAAACTAGAAATTCCTGGGGTTGTTTATACCAGCTAGCTCCGGGCTGATCTACAGCGTCTACTAGTTCTATTCTCATCGCAAAATCTAGCGCAGTGGCACGTCTCCCCATCCTGCCCGGAAAGTATTTTATCCTACATGCTACATCCAGCTTCCATATTCTGTCTTAACGAAGTCTGCTGGAAAATACCATACATACGCCTTGATTCATATCCTGCATGACTCGACCCCTATCGAGCTGAGCTGCAATAGCGATTTCACCCCGCATCGCATCACATCGCATCGAAGCCTAGCATCCGGATAAAATGGTTAAATACATACCTACAGCACACTTCCTTAGAGCATGCGCTTCCCTGCATACGATCGGATCTAAAAGCTCCACATCGCGTCGCTGAGAGAACCCAAGCTTTGCAAAATCCCGACGCGGGGACGCACACTCCACGTGACGTTTTCTATTGTTTGTTTGCATATCAATGCCAGACATACATATTCTCCTTCCGATCGACCTCCGAGATGGATATCGGAAAGGAGATGATCCCTACCTCTCTTCCTCGTGTGCGTCGTTTGTCTCAACACTCTCTCCTTATGTGCGCGTGTGTTTTTTTTTCTTTTCCTTCCGATCAATGTCTCACTTTTCGACATTGAGCTTCCGAGACATACATGCATATATACAGTATAAGTAAGCGACTCTCTTTGCAAGTCTAAGTCGTGACCGAGTTCATGGATCAGGCTTTCATGCCATGCCTACATGTTGAGATCCAGAAACGGATTCCTGATAGCCCTGTTTGGGAAAGTCGGATTAGATGCGGAAGCGCGTGCGGATGAGGGGGAGAGCTGGTTGGATGAGGTGAGGGGATGTATGACGAGCATTTGGAGGTATGACGGCGTATATGTGGAGTGGGTGAATAACGTGGAGCATGGGAAAGGAAGGGAAGGGAAATGAAGAGAAGGGAAGGTTTGGACGCTCACGTGGTGGTACGGGGGAGAGACATACATATACTTACACACATACATATATGTATGTATTCTCTGCAAGACATACATGATTAATAATTTTCAGAATTTCCTATAATTTATCCTATTTTTTATTATACCCCGTTAAGCATGTCATACATACCGACCGTTTTTATTTCCTTTTTTTATTTATTCCTTTTCTCTATTGCCTTCGTATTCTGCTTTCGCATATATACCCCCACGGGACGAAAACTTCCGCTTACGAGGAGAAGCGCAATCAGGAAGGAGGTAAGATATCGATTAGGAGAGAGAGGTAAGCTGCGGGTTGCAACGGACGAACTGCGCCTTGGAAATCACGTCCCGAATATTTTCTTACCTGCAGATGTCAGCTTGGTTTGCTGGGTCGACAATCGAAGGGTGCGGTGTTGGGTGGTTGTCATTGCTTGCGGGTTGGTTGTTTATCCGAGGATGGTGCGTACTTGCTGATGGGATGGTTTGTTGCTGTTGGTGTTTTTTTTTTGATATTGGTTAGCTGTTTATTCAATTTCTATTTATCAATTTACAAATTGCCCAATTCGGATTTCCTGTTGTCACAGTCTAAATCCTTCTCGATCCGAAGGTACTTCTCCATCCTCCACCCATCCCACATAATCCACCACGCGGCCTCCCTCCCGACGTCCCACACATCTCCCAATCCCCAATNNATCCCAATCCCCAATCCCCAACTCCCCCTCCTCCAAAACAAAAAATAGAAACTCAACCTACACATCGCCCCCGCAAACCCCACCGTAACGTCCTGGCACTCCTTCCACGTCTCAAAGACACCCGTCCTGTGTCCATTCCTCACCGCATAGTACTTCTTCGCCTGAACCTGCGGAGCCTGCGGAGTCTCCTCATCACCGCTATGTTTCCGCTTCCTCGTAATCGCCGGCATTCTCGCACGATATATAACTTGTATATACCACCACTCTCCTATCGATTTCGCTCTTGCTGCGAGGGAATGATGTAGGTGCGGCTGTGGATATAGGTACGACTGCGGCTGAAGATGGTTGTTATTGTTGGAGTCGAGGATATGTATGCGACGAGAATAACAACGTTTCGGACTCAAAGTCTTTATACACCAAACCCAAGACCAAGCACAAGTCCCAAAAGAAATCTTTGTCTGCGTAAAAATTTAGCCAGCCAATATCTACATCCGGCGAGATATTCTTTTCTCTTTTTTCTAATTTTTTTTTTCTACAAGGAAGAAAAACGAAATCAAAACTTACCGGTAGTCACAGCTTGCGACCTATTTCCGTACTCGTACTTTCGATTGAAACCCAGCGTCTGCAGGTGCTGAAGAGAGAAATAAAGGTCATTGAAAAAAGGGGGGGAGGAGCGTGTCGAATTTAGGGTTTCCTAATGGATGGATGGATGGATGGCTGGCTTGATGCAGGTGAGTAAATTGCCTCTGGGATTGCGACGCGACGCGGGGAAGCTCAGCACCAGGCATCGCGGAGGTACAAATCAACTGCATCATACCTCTAATATTCAATATTTTTAGATATTCCGCTGTTCAATAATCTCACAAGTAGAAGGACAACCTGGAATATTTGAAATCTGCATATTTCAGAAACAGGATTACAATTGGTAGGCAAAGCGAGAGATGTGTTTAATCGTCTAGATTCGATCTATATCTTCTTTCTACGGCGTCTTTCTCTACAATTCTAGCTTTAAACGCCGCGACTTTCCTCTCTATGGGTATTCTGTGCTAGCAAACGCAGATAAGCTACTCTTCTTGTCGCGTCAAACAGTACCAGCTCATAAGATACAATATGCTAAGCATTCTCAAGTATCCCTTCTTCCCTCGAATCCAGAGGTGTAAAAAAAACCGTTGATGCTACAACCCTTCCCAAACGCCAAAAAGCAATTGTTCCCCGCTATGCAATGCATTCGTCTCAATCCCCAAACGCCAAATCCCTTGATGTTATACAGTAAAACCATGTCTTCTTCTCTGTTTCTCGTTACACTGGCTTTAGTTGCCCTTCTCCGTCTCCTTTCTAGGCTTATAGCCCGGTAGTTCGTCAAACCACCCTTGACGTTCATTGTACTTATAAGCGTGAAATTCGATACCGTATGGCTTTGGTTCAATCGCATAAAGCATTCCCAGAGGCACATCCAGATCCGCAATATCATCCCTGGTGAGATCCATGAAGTATGCCATCAATACTCGCGCAATTGATCTATGTCCAATGATGAGGACATGGTCTGTGATACGCTCTAGCTCTCGAACCATGTCTCGCAACCGACTGATGACTTGTAGATATCCTTCACCTCCGACTCCAGGGTAAATGTAGTGTAGCTTGTCTGTAGCTCGCTTTTCGTACTCATCTGGATACCGTGATTCGATTTCCTTGTATGTCAACCCTTCGAATGCGCCAGCGTTTAACTCATTCAACATTTCCCAGTTCTTCACATCGTAGTCGTCATCATGCTCGAAATGATCTGCCGTTTGAATGCTTCGCTGGAGCATAGATGTCCAGACACAGAAGTTCTTGTCTTCAAGCTCCCCCATAATATCCGGGTACGGTGGTGTTCTGCTAGCTTCGCCGCCTGGAGGATATTTTGCGCTCTCAATGGCAGACTGTTGTTGTTCATTGAGCCACTGCTTTCGTTTCGTTGTGATGAAACTATGAAGGACCTGGGCATACTGCAGACCTTCCTCGGTGAGGTCTGAATCGCCGCCGAGCTTGCCCGAGGCATTGTCCTGAGACTTTCCGTGCCGTGTAATCCAAATCTGCCTGGGTGCAAGGTTGAACGTTGACAAATATGATGCAATCCCACCAGTCAAGAACCCCTTCAACTGGTAATGGATGACCTTGCGTCCTACATCTATCATCTTGATATATTGCATATGATTGTCTTCTTCATACTTTCCGAGAGGAACATAGGCACTTTCGTAAGCAGCGACACGCTTTTTGAAGTCCCTTAAAGAAACCTCGGGATCTTTGTCTTTGTAGTCGGGACCGCGGAGCTTGAGACGCATATTTGCTTCAAGCAACTAATGATTATTAGCATATTATCTATAATAGAGATTGGAAAAAACGTACAGCTTCATCTTCACAAACACTCTCGATGAAGAGGATACCAAGTTTCGGTTCTCTCTCCTTGATATGCTTGAATAAGATGCTCCGTCGCTCGATAGTGCTATTTGTGGCGTCTAGAATTCCCACGGCGCCATTGCCCTGCAAGAGGAAGTCGAGAAGTTCATCCAGAGTAGCCATTGCCACTTGTTCTCTGATCATTGCTGCCTTGGCATTTTGAGGATCAAAGAAGTTGGCAGATTGATCCATAGTTTGGGAGTTTGGTAGTTCTCCAGGGGAGTAGACCTTCTTCAAATCGAGACCTTTCGTTTCCTCCTGTTGTTGCTGTGTAGGATCAACACCATTGAGAAGAATGTGCGCTGCTTGCGTAGGCGCATCGATAGCACCGGATGTTGAGCCTGAGCGATTTGGCTGGACGGGAGTTGGAGAATGAGCTGATGCCATGGCGCTTTGAGGGGTACCATTCGATTGCTGCGATTGGCAGACCGCCACACGCCGTCTGTTGCCGACATTGAAAATTCTTGTCTCATGCTGTTGCCACGAGAGGTATCTCTGGATCTTCTTTGTGATGTAGGACTTTCCACGGGCAGGCAACCCCACCATGATCACCACCAACTTCGATGCCACATCTCTTTGTGCAATCTTGCCATCTGGAGACACTCGGGATCGGGTCATGCCAGGTATGTTGAGGGTCGTTGCAGGAGGTCGGACTCGAGGGGTGTTAGTTCCGGAATTCTGTCGTACCGGAAGGCTTTGCCATTGTCAGCGTTGAGGTCTCAAGTGAAGAATTTGTTGAGGGGCTTTGCGCCCCACCAGAGACTCGAGAAATTGGGAGCGCAATTTGCGACTGCGAGCCTTTCAACCAACTTGGGAATTTGGAAAGTGAACTTACATTCTTGGACTGCTTGAAGCAGTAGAGGGACTGCTGGTTAGAGGTGTATCGGATGGCGGATGGCCGACTCCTGCGACCATTCCATCTGTGACTCCATCGCCGGCGGGCATGCCGTAATTTTGCAGTTGGCGACCTATAGCAACGGATAGAATGGAAGGTGGTGGTTGAAGGTATTGCTCAGTTTGTGGTCTCTTAACAGCAAAGTCGTGTTCGAGAGCGAAGTTATTTGGAATATTGAGGAGGGGTGTTGTTGAGGTAGAGCAAGTGGGCATAGAGTGCGGATTCATGGCGGCCCGGTTCTTTAGGACGGTTTTCGCTATCAAAGAATGTTGCGACTGACGTCGAGGTTCCGCTACTGACTGGCATTAGCGGATTTGAACCCGTTATTTTTTTGGTGGCTTTGGGAAATTGTGGGTAACTTACAGAGCGGTGTCTCGTAGCCCTCAGCATGAATGGCTGAAGGCATTTGAAGGTGGAAGCTCAAGTGGGAAAAAGGTCCGGTTCCAAATTTTGGAACGAACAAAAACGTGCTACCTATCCAATCAAAGCGCGTTAGCTGGAAGGTTCCAGGGGAATACATCGGCACGATAGGAAATTTTCTTGGAGCAGGAAAAGGTTGCATCAGTACTAACGCTGTTACTTTCTATGCTTGGTGATGGATGCGAGCGATCCCGTCTGTTCTGCTCAGCTCTGACTCTGACAAGGCTTGGATAAGACCCTTGTTACGAGTAATTGTCCCTAGATGAGATGACGATCTGGGTCGCGTCAGAAGGGCAATTGACAATTGATGTAATCAGCTCGGAAACTGGAAACGCGAAGAAATCCGTCTGGAAGTACGAAGCGCAAAGTAAGTACAAGGAAGCAGGAGGGTGGGTATGAGTCAATGCTTTGTAGTTTGTGGTAATGTGAATTGCATGTTGGACGAATGAAGGATTATGGAAGTGTGGGTGAGTGAGTGGGAGAGGAGGAAAGAAATAGAGAAAAGAATTGAATTCTGGAGAGGAATGAAAAGAACAGTTCTGCCTTGGCAAGATGCAGAAAAACAATTAACCTCAGAAAAACAATTAACCTCAGAAAAACAATTAATCTCAGAAAAAGTAAGTGTGAAGCATTAAAAGTTAAAACATGCCGCGAACCAAGCCGCCAGCTACTTTAGAGGCTCGAGAATGGAACAGGAAAACGGGCAAAAAGGCAAAATGTAACCCAAATTCCTTCGATAAGACTTTCTGGAAGCTTATCGAGGAGGGGTCCAGCCCAATGCGGCATAGAGTGGTACGGCGGAACGTCGCGAAAGAGGAGACGAAGGCTGTCACTTCAACTGTCACCCATGCAAGGTCCGACGCCCGGCGACCGGGGCTAAAAGACCTCTTGGACCGTACGGATAAAGAGCGGGCACCGAAGGGGGAAGAAGAAGGACGAAGGAATATAAAAATAGGTGTAACGTACCGAGGCTTGGGTCGTCTCAAGTAGTACAAGTAGCACTGTGCTGTACTCTGTCTTAAAGAGTACTCTGGTACTTCTGTGCTAGCCGCAAACAGATCTGTTCCGGTACCGGTAGCGGTACCTGATATTGTCGCCGTTGGTGTGTGTGGGGATGTGGTGCAGGTGCCAGGTGTGCAGGTGTGCAGGCGTGCAGCTTGATACCGTTGACGACAGCGGTGATCGTGGTGTCGTAGGATTACGTTTGGTGCAACGTGACGGGCTGAAATGAGATGAGATGGATGGGGTAAGGTGAGATGAGACGAGAAGGCTTCGGGGTTGAGGTTGAGATGGATGTTGAGAATGAGGATGAGGATGAGGATGAGATGCGATTGAGAATGTGGCAGCCGGCCAAGATATCTCTTGTCCCGCGTACGCAAAGGAGCGATTCTGGTATCCTCCCCGTTCGACGTGTTCCCAGGCTTCGTGTGTCTCTGTGCTGTCGGTGGAGGTAGGTGACTGACTAGCAGTAGGGCAGAGTGATTGGGTGACGGGAGCCCGTGGGAGGGCTGGTCTCGATAATTGGAAGATGCGTGACGTTTGAATAGAAGGTCCGGATACCCCACCAGACACCAGATACGTCGCGATGAGTGAGATGGAGCGGTTGTGAGGCTGAGCAGCTGATATCAAACCGGGCTTCGTGAATCGTGAGGCGTGAGCAGGTAGGGGAATGGAGTCCGAAGAAATCGAGATCCGAATCCAAGCAAAGGGCAAAGGGCAAATGGCAAATGGCAAATGGCAAATGGCAAATGGCAAATGGCAAATGGCAAATGACCGCGGGCTGAGCTGGACAACAAAACAAGCTGGGAAGAGGGGAGATTGATCAGGTTCTTACGACTTACTTAATACGACATGCAAATTGCAATGCACCTACCTGAGCTACGGCTGTCATACTGTACTCTCAGTCTCTCATGCCAATGCTGCTTACCATACATAGCATGATAGATAGCTCTCCCCTCGGCCCTGTTCCGTGAGATTTCATTTACTCCCTTGTCTGGAGATCGATTCTCCGGGGAACTCCAGCGCATTGATCTGCAGCCTGTACCCAGCAACGGCTTGGTATTGGCTCGCTTGTATTCCTTCACCCAACGCGTGCGCAACCAGTCCCTTCCCATAGGTCCAAATCGACTAACGCATCGCAAGGGCATCTCAGAGTCAGACAACCAAGACACAAACAAAATACTTTTCATTCCACAGGTCAGTCAGTGTTGAGATAAGCAAAACTGCTGCGCTTCTGCGTCGCAATTTCGAAGGCATCGAGGTGGGTTTCAACGCAGCTAGTTTATTGAGAGATAAGAAACGTATGGGAAACGTGAGATTTGCCCAGAGACTTGGGTGATTCTTGAGGTCTCAGAACATCTCCTTTTGCGACTTTGCTGCGGGCCGAGCCTCGAAAGCTCTTAAAGAGCTCTAATATTAGCCAGCGATCGCCGTTGTTTTACGCCTGCTACTCTATAAATAATGATTATCTGCTCTGCATTCGAGAGCCTTGTCCGGTTGTTTGGAGTATTGTATCAAGATATCTGGGTCGCTGGGTCGCAGACTCGCAACGCCGAGAGCAAGACGGTATGACGATGCGCGCCTTGGTATGTCCGTTGTGCCCTCCATACGAAGATCGCAGAAAGAAAAATCTACCGGCGTTCCCTGGAAAGGTAATTGCGCGTGAAGCCCGGACAGCCTTGGCACTTCTTGAAGTTGTTGCGCGCCAAGGCCAAGACGGCAACTATTGGAAAGGTATGACTTGTAAAGTGCAACATGAAGCTCATTTCGAGACTAAAAGCAAGAGGGGATAAAATGAGATCGGTAGTTGGTCTTGGCAAGTTCGAGAAAGAACAAAAGCAGATTTCTTGAAATGAGTGTGGTTACTGGTGATTCTGCTTGTGGTAGGGTGTGGGGCGTCTGTGCTGCATCATATCTTGCCAAGGCCAGTACCATTTCGTCGTTTGCCGCGGTAGTTAAATATGAAGGTCAAGTTAGAATATCTGTTCGACAGCCTTGTATATCGCTGTCGGTGGAGACACACAAAGCAGAGCAAGAGAGCAGCTCCCGCTATAGGCTGATAGGCTAGCCAAGTTCGGGCTGAGCCATATACTACGTGATCCGGCGCATTCGTTGGGCATCTAGTGATGTCGAGAGGCCTCGATTCAGCCTTGTAATTATTGAATAGTAGATGGGAGGCGTTGTACAGTCTTGGCGGTTGAGCCTCGGGAGATGTGTGCGACGTAGGCTTGCTGGCACTTTGGTCTCGTGCTCCATGGCGGTAAATTGGAGAAGGCAAATCCGAATGGTCACTGGGACGTCGAACATATCTTGGTGGCTGCAGATTGCGGTACTGGCTACCCGAGCCTCGCAGTTGGACCAATGAGGGTTGATATACCTCAAGTGCGAAGGCGCGGGGAGCTACTCGGTCAATATCATGGCTGCCTGCACAACTGGTAGTCTTTTACGCCTCTTGGCGTCAGAGCAGTCCGCTGACGCAGTATGACAGATGTCGATGCGCGGAGTCCACAAGGAGACCTATCAAAGCCATCGAATGGCGGACGATCTGTCATCTTAAACCGATCAGTACTCGCCGTTGGTCAATTCGGGAAGTTCTTAGCTTTCTTCAGCTGAAGGAGAAGTTTTCCATCAAAAGTCCGTGTGGCAAGATGATATTTCTGTTTCGATGGTGCTATGTGGTATCTATTTGTGAGATACGTATGGCTACTTATGTGTTACACTTGGCATGGATGTCAGTTAACCATCCGGGTATTCACCCACCTAGACATACGTAGAATTTGAGTCGCAATCCTCCGGTACTCCTTTTGAACGAGCCTACCTACCATCCTATTCCAAGGCGCTGTATGTTAACGGAGCTGTATATTAATATACTCGTGAATATATGTTTAGAAAAGTAGGATTTAATACTGTTTGATTCAGGACTATACGAACTGGGTATCTTTCTATTTATCTACACATCCTCCTGTCTTGCTTTATGCAAAAGTTGTATATACATAGTATCTGCACGTGAATTTTGATGTTGTGCACCCAGTAAAGACACCAAATTATTATCACAGTCCCATGCAACTGCATGTAACGTTGACTCCTGCTGTGAGGGAGTCTGGTAACTCCTCTCCTTTGAGTGAGAATCCGCCACATGTGCTTGAAGCGACTTGCCCCAATTACCTCCTCCGGCTCTCTTGTGTAGTCAAGCTCTCCATGGTCCGAGTGAGGACGATATGGAGTTGAGCTGACAAGCCAGCCGCATGAGGACCGGGCATGCAAAGCTCTATGACTTTCACCCTCCTCATTCAGCTATAATTCCGTCTCTTGGATAGACTGAACTACCCCAGTCTTGCAATTTGATCGTTATGTGACCATCAATCATACGAAATCTGTTCAACCTCCTACCCCAAATCCAAACCAAATATCATCTTTTGGTACCGCTCCTTTCTCCAATTCACTAATGTCAGCCTCACAGAGTTTCTTGTGATTCTCTGGTACGCTCCCCCATTTCTCAACCTCATCAACACGATCCAGGAACTGCATAACCATACCGGCTTCCCCATGCCACATCAAGTGACAGTGGAAAGCCCAAACTCCGGGATTATCGGCCACGAACCTTATCGCCAACCAGCCAAAACCCTCTACAGTTGCGACATCTCTTCTGATGAGGTTATCAAGTGCATGTTCATGTCCTTCTATAGTGCCCTTCCCTTTGGCTTGTAAACCAAGTGCTTCGTACCCGGGAAATGGACCATGACCTTGTCCAAGAACCCAGACCTTGTGTCCGTGAAGATGCATGGGATGGTTGCCTTCGTCAAAGTTTTGAATGACTATATCGATAACCTTAATTCCAGAATGCTGGATCAAGAAGTCATGCTTCTGATCATATGATACAGAATTCACTCCCTCAATAGCACTCATAGACGTGAATGACTCGTTCTGGCTCGACAGTCCTTCGATCGTGCGATGGAGTGTTGGATGCTGTAGATCAGGGCGGAAAGTCGATTTGTTGAAGAATCCTCGCTCCAAGCGCCAGTTGCCTATCTCTAGATTTGACCGCAAGAAATAGCTATGATCTGCAACTGCTGGTGCTGGTTCGAACGCGACTGGGATATAGGGGGTCGTGTTCATATCTTTGCAGTGAAGCTCAATGCTTTTGTCCCAGTTTTTAGAAGTAGGGTCCGCTGGTGACGTCGTTTTCAACTCGGCCTCAGACACATACCGTACGACTGCTCTTACCTCCGCAGCCCCATTGGCAGGCAACTCCGGAGTTTTCCAGCAATGAGTTACCATCCTGGCGCGCAGCCAGAACGAGTCCAAAGAGGCATGATTTGTGTTTACAACCATGCTATATCGTTGAGCTGGACTGATCATCATTCTGCTCTCGTAAGATGGCATGATGTCGGTGCCGTCAACTTCAGTGATGGCGAATTCATGCTCATCCATACTGACCTGGAACCATGCAAAAGCACCAACATTCACAAATCTCAACCGATGGTATGCATTCGCAGTCAAGTCAAATGAAGGTACAGTAGCAGTAGTGTTGTCACAACTTCGGTGTGGCAGAAGTGAGCAATCCCGGGTGTTGAGCCCGTTTATCAAAGCTCCATCTGGAATTGGCGAGGACTCGCTGCCAGGCTCTAGGGCTTCTATCAAGAGTCCACTACTGAGCTCATGGTAATAGTCTTGTAACATGACAACCCTGTCCGTATCATATTCTATCTTCTGCATCGATTTCTCTTCTTTTGAATGGATAATCAGAGGTCCATAAAGGCCATCCGCAATCTGTACTGCCTGGTGTCCGTGGTAATAATAAGTACCGGATTGGCCATTAACCGTGAATTCATAGCGAAATTTGCGTCCGGGTGCGATTGGGCATTGCGTTATTCCAGTAGTGCCATCCATCCAATTTGTTCCATTCTGAAAAATGCCATGAAAGTGTAAGGATGTTGCATTAACGCCTCGGTTATCGACCTCAATGATTATCGTATCTCCTTCATTGCACTCAATCATTGGCCCAGGGAATTGTCCATTGATGGTTATCATCGGCCGGTAGACACCATCAGGGTTTGCCACGATATCTGTAATTACCCAATGGTATTTTCTGACCTTCGGGGCGGCATCAAAATCCCATTTGTGATCTAAGATATACTCGCTTGCCGGTCTGCGAAAATCGTCTGGTGTGGCCTCGAAGTAATCAATAACGTTGTTCTTGGCGATTGCCGTCTTTGCAAAGGCAACCATTCCAAGGAATACCAACATCATCATCGAGATAGAGAAAAGAATGACCCAGCCCGTCCTAAGGTGCCATTCTTCCTTGTATTCTATCCCGTCCGATGGTTCGCCTTTCTCATCCGCAAGAAGTCTGTCCCCGTCCTTATAATTGTCTTCCCTTTCTCGCATCTCAACATCGTCAAGAGTATCGCTCGATCTGCGCGATTCTTCATCTTTGTAGGAAGACATTCTGAAGCTGCGCGGAGGGTACAGTTCGAACTCGTGCAAGTAGGATAAATGCCTCAAGTTTCTCCACGGTCAAGGAGCCATACAAAGGAGTAGCTGTAAGCTGACAGTTTGGACAACAAGAAGATGAGTGTCTAGAAGTGAAGCGTGTCTAGAAGTGAAGCTGTGAAACTGGGAATTCGGTCGACATCTTCAAGCACGTAGAAAGCTCAAAATCTTAGAAGAAAAACGTTGGTCCGTCATTGGTAGTCCAGATCCGAATAGTTCCCGCGTGTCATAAGGATTAGCTGAGAAGAAAAGCTACGCCACCTTTGGTGAAATGGGATGGGGCGAAAAGGTAGGTCAGCAAAAGGAAATTGTAATAGTTCCATTTCAGCATGGGGCTGGATTGTTGGATATGTAGCAAAATGCCACGGAAATAATTATTTTTTCTTGATATCGGAAGTGCAGTTCAGAGTGGTTTCAATCCAATGAAATGGACGAGTTTCCCCACGGGACTCTAGAAATGCCAAGGTGGAGCTTAAAGATCAACGGCTCGAATCGGTGGGTGTAATCCGTGGGTGGCAGTGGGTGGATCGCCTGCTCTTTACGGCTAGACGAGACTAGACTTTCCGCCTAGCCTGGAGTGCGGAAAAGCTTGACATCGGACGACTTTGCCAAGTTCAACATCCACCCGCAGCAGATGATGAATAGGACGCATATCATTGGCCATGCTCTCTCACCTGCTGAATCAGGGTAGCTCTATGGACCCTTGAATAGCTGGTCGAGTTCCACAACTCGCACCATGTTCCTCTGCACTGTACCTTGCCCCGCACCAAGAGGCAGCGGGCATGGGCATTACCATCTTCCACTCCCGACGACATTGACGAGGCAAATCAGATCGCTCGGGATGACCGTCATCCTTGATCCTGCGCTGGATGCAGCTCGTGCATGCATTCAGTGGTCAGGAATGAATGAAATGGATAACTCGGATATCTCCAGACCTCTCAATCTAGCAGGTCGTCGTCCGCCGCTCTCCTAGCACCAGTTCTAGTCCCACTCGCTAACCAATCTATCGCAACCCAGCCTTTTGCTAATCGGATGTCTTTCTGCCTAGTCCTTACAGCTTGGCCACTGCTACCATGTGCGTCTTACCAGTAGTCTGGGCTGGATGACCTTGCGGGCCGCTTTTGTCACCATTACTACTCTACCATTGGTTCAAGGCCTTGCTCAGTGCAGACTACAAGTACCTGATCGCACCCAGCCTATGCAGGTTCTCTTCCTCTTCACCTCCCTCAACATTAACACCCGGTCATTCTCGTCGACGTATTTCTTTCGTTGTCAAGATGAAGTTCAGCACCCTCAGAACCGTGACTGCAGTCATTGGCGGTTTCTCGCTGCAGGTTTCTGCTGCTCCCGCTGCATCTGCTGCCAACCCCACAGCTTCTGACCCGGCTTCTGTTCACAAGGCGCAAGCCACGGCTTTGACCTTGAGCCCTACCAGCCATGTCAAGGGCAAATCATTCGATCGCTATGTGTCGATCTGGTTCGAAAACACCGATTATGATATGGCTGCCGGAGACCGTGAGTTTCCTTTCCCAAGCTTTGGTTGACCCCGTGCTGATTTCTGTTCAGCAAACTTCCAATACTTTGCGAAGAAAGGTGTAACTCTCCAGAACCTCTTTGGTGTAACCCACCCTTCCGAGCCCAACTATATGGCAGCAGTTGGCGGGTATGTTTGACACCTAATCAGATGCAATTAACCACTCACTAATATTGCCCAGTGACTACTTTGGTCTTGATGGTGATGCTTTCACCGCAGTCCCAAAAAACGTCTCCTCCGTTGTTGACCTTTTGGAGGAGAAGGGAATCTCGTGGGGTCTATACCAAGAAGATATGCCATACACTGGATACCAAGGTTTCGACTGGGTAAACCAGAAGACCGGTGCCAATGACTACGTTCGCAAGCACAAGTAAGAAAACATTCCCTACCCAAAGACCTCGAAAGCAATTCAAACTGACCAATATACAGCCCCTCTATTCTCTTCGACTCCGTCGCCACCAATCCTCAACGTCTTGCGCTTATCAAGAACACCACCATGTTCCAAAAGGATCTCAAAGCCAACAAGCTCCCGCAATGGATGTTCATCACCCCCAACATGAGTAAGCACCCCCCCAAACCCAGAAGCACAATTACCCTAACTAACACTCTTCCCCCTCCCCAGCCTCCGACGGCCACGACACCTCCGTAACCGTCGCCGGCCAATGGCTACGCACCTTCCTCGACCCCCTCCTCACCGACAAAAACTTCATGCAAAACACCCTCGTCCTAATCACCTTTGACGAAAACGAAACCTACACGATCCAGAACCGCGTCTTCTCGATCCTCCTCGGCGACGCGCTCCCCTCGTCCCTCGCCGGCACCACCGACGCCGCCTACTACAACCACTACAGCGAGATCGCCACCGTCGAAGCCAACTGGGGTCTGCACACCCTCGGCCGCTTCGACGTCGGCGCGAACGTCTTTGCGCACGTGGCTGCCGCGACGGGCGACAAGGTCAGAGAGTGGAGCGCCACACCTGCGCTTGAGCATAGGTATTTCAATCACAGCTACCCGGGCATTTTCGCGGGAGAGAGCAAGGGTGATGTTTGGGCCGCTCAGCCGGTGCCGGATGTGCATACCGAGGTGAATGGGAGACATGTTATGCATGCGATTAAGAAGTACTGGAAGGGTAAGGGCAATGGCACCTATTACAAGGGACAGTTGGAGATTCCTGATGGATCGCACCCTCCTGTTAACCTTGCTTATTGATTCCTGGATGGGACGGGATGGATGTCTTGAGATATAGAAAAGTTATATACCTGGGGAATTAATGAATAATAGTTATGATCAAATATCAAAATTTTACTTTTTGTTAGTATTCTATAGTCACTGAAGAGTTTGTTCACTTGCGGTGAGATACAAGCTCGCTATAGTAGTGCACAGTGGGTTGATGAATGTGGAATGGTTTGCATGTGAATTACTTCGTAACTGCAATATGTTTTTATTTTAGGGTTGTGATAGGGTATATGGCCTGGTTACTCTTTTCCTTTTAGATCTCATCCGCCTACGCCGCAGCCTGGGCTGGTTTGGACACACTATATGCCTTGAAGAAATCAGGATCGTTTGATGCTTCCTCCTTGACCTGTAATTGAGTGATGTTGTTAGCTAGATATCCATAAATGTACTTTTGGAAGTCCTCCAAGCAATGCAAGCCGCAGCCAGATTCTCATTTCCCATCTGCTCCAGCCAACATTCCCAACTCCACCAAAGAGATAAGAACAGCAAACTCACAATATCCAATCCACCCACTAACTCGCCATCAACCCACAACTGTGGGAAAGTCGGCCAGTCCGCAAACTCCTTCAATCCCTGCCTGACCTCGTCATCCGCCAATATATTAAAGAACCCATACTTGACACTCTTCTCCCTAAGCAGCGCTACCAACTGCCGACTAAACCCACACTGTGGCGCGGACGGCGTCCCCTTCATAAACAGCATCACCGGCGCCGCTTTCACCAGAGTCGAAAGCCGCTCATGCAAGTCCTCCTTGCTAGTCTTCGTCTCCTCACTTGTATATGCCGGCGCAGTAGCAGGGTCTGAAGACGAAGGTGTGTATGAGGAGAGGTTCTTCGCTTCGCCGTTTGTGGAGGGAGTCGGCGCAGAGGTCGATGTGCTGCTGTTGGAGGGGGCCGCGTTGGCGTGTTTCTCGATCGCAGAGCGCACTTTGGTGGCGTCGGAGCCGGAAACGGTTTCTAGGACGGCGTTGTTCCGGGTTAGGACTAGGTAGGGCACGGCGGTTACGTCGAAGTGGTCGCTGACGGCGATGACTTCTTCGGCGTTCATGGATACCCAGGATGTGCTGAGCGGGTCGGTGACGGGGTAGGAGGAGGCGAGGGTTTTGAGAACGGTGGTCCTAGGGTGGGTTAGTATCATGGGTTGGATGTATGGGG
>LLKJ01003562.1:0-14726 GCA_002242865.1 Clarireedia sp. CPB17
CAACACCCCTCTCCTCAACCAAACCCACCCTCTCTACCACTTCCCATTATCATCCCAACCCCCCTCCTATTAACAACTTCTCCCCTATAAAAAGTCCTCTAGTCCACTCCAGCCCAACCCGAACCCTCCAAAATACATATCATGCCATATCACATTATAAAGCGGCCAGCAGCCAGAACACGACTATTTACGGTGAACGGTTATACGAAACCGACACTTTCCCAAAGAAGAACGATATATTGTTGGAAAGTAGTATGTACGTAGGTAAAATGGACGTTGGCGGTCAGAAACCTCACTGTAGCCGTGACCGCGTAATGACCCAGTTCTAGACCAGGGCAAGGCAGTGCATGTTCTAGACTTCTTGATGTATGTATGTAATTTATGGAATCACAGAGAATGTTGTCTATCTAGGTATCTATGTACAGTGTTTTCTTGTGATCAGTATGTTGGTGGTGAGTTAAGTTCGGTGAAATGAATGAAAGGCAAGAAAATACAATTAAGCCTTTCCTCTCTTTCTATTCCCATTTCAATTTCTATCCTTTTGAACTCAATGTTTGGATTTACAAAATGATATATATAGATAGTATCAAACCCATAGCTATCTTATTCTCTACCTCTGTATCTCACCCTCTACCTACATCCCTAAGATCCCCCTAATATATCTCTAACCCAGCATCACACAACATAACATCACACCATCACCTTCAACGCTTCAACTATAGACATGATACACTATTCTAAATATAAATCAGCATTCTACCTCCCATCCAGCACCTCCCATCCAGCACCTCCCATCCAATCTTCCCACCAATCCCCTTATCGACCTTCCCATCCATCCAATCCCCTTATCGATCATTCCATCATTCCACCCATCCATCTTCCCATCCATCCATCCATCTTCTCCCAAACCAAACAGTGAATCACTCATCTACCCATCCATCCATCCACCCATCCACTCACAAACACCTAAAAATAAACAGTCAGACAATCAATCTATTAATAGATGCACGTGGAGGGAGCGGACGGAAGGAGAGAGAGAGAGGAAGAAGAAGAAGAGAGAGAGAAAGCGGGTGGGGCTGTGTATATTTGGAAGGGGGAGAGAGGATAGAGAGAAAGAAGGAAAGGAAAGGAAAGGAACGGAACAAACAGCAAGATGATATCGGCATATACTCATGCACTCACATTAGCTAGCCACATGTGTTGTTCGAGCAAGCAAGTAAATCTAGCAAGCAAGCGATGTGCGACGGGAAAGGTTTGATCTCCCTTCAACGTTTAAACACATACACAGGAACAGCGCATCACATCACATCACATCACGATAATAAGACAAGTTTGCACGGAATATGGTGATCAACGAGTTGATTCTTCGTAAATATGATAGGTAATTCCACGAGTTAACAAAAACCATGCCTGGGTCACCATCCAAACAATATCCTTAAGACACTGTGGGAGACACCTAGACTACTACAACAAGCTAAAAGCAAAAGAGAATAGTCGTAAACCCCTAAACATGAGCAACGTTTCATCGATGCTCCTATAATCCTTCCCTAGACACACATGAGAATAGAAATCCGACCATGGCGTACTCCCAACCATCCGTCGTGAAGCAAATATAAGAAAAGGTACAAGAATGAGACTTGGAATGAGATCCGCGACTGCAACGTCATTGCTGTGCCCCTACGCAACAGCTGCTATTACAGTCTCCTTAGAGCAAAGGGCCAAAAATCCCCACCTCCAATCCATGATGAGTGTGCCGGTGACTGAAGAAACAGCCTTATTATCCGCTCCTTCGTAAAGCGATTTGCTTCCAGTGATCACGTTCTTCTGTCAACTTTTTGATTTCTTCCTCGAGTTCGTCAAACCGTTGCATTTTCCTTTGTCGGGATTTGCGTGCTGCAAGAGTATTGCGAGCTCGCTTCATCGCGATTGTGTCGTTAGGGTCATCTACTACAATAGGCTTAAGCTCTTTTTGAGGTTTGCGAATGCCAGAAGCAGAAAGGGTCCCAGATGGCGGAGATGCTCCAGAGCCGGAGCGACGACGGCTGTCCTTTAATTTTTTCAGTTCTCTACCAACCTCAAGCTCTTCCTCTACTTGTAAAGGAGAGTGGTCAGGTTCGGGTTGTTTGACCTGGTCCTCTTGAGGAAAGAGAGAGAACCAAGGATCACCGGAAACTTGTAGGTCGGTAACGAAAGGAGAAAGGTCATACTCGTTGCCAAGGTCTGGGGAATCGTTGTACGTGGAAGGAGATGTCAGGTTCGTAAACGCAGTCGAGTTGGGAGCAGATGCGAACGAGTCGCGAACGAAAAGATCTTGAGGAGATACAGTGCCCATGTTGGTGGAGCTCGACGATGAGAGGTTTGAAATTGGGTCATACATTGTTGCAACAGCCGGAGAGGAATAGGCTGAGGAGTATGAGTTTTGTGTCGAGGCTCCACCCTCGAAAGCAGTGAATTCGTCAAAGAGATCCATGTCTGAATGTAACCGTGAGTCATTGCGCGAATGGGTATGTGAATGTGAATAATTTTTACCTTGCAAAGCCATGTTTGGAGTTCGCGGCACGTTCCCAGTTGATTGTGAAAACAAAGGCACTTGGGGACGTGGTCGCGCTGGTTGTTGCAAAGTCGCTGGAGTAGCAGGAGCAGAAGCGTGGAAGTGCTGGTGTTGAGCTATCTGCGCAGATGAAGGAATGAACCGATTGGTAAAGGCCGAAGTAGAAGTTGAATGTCCAGTAGCTTGAATGATCGCAGCGACTCTCTGATTCTGCGGCACGGAGGAAACAGATGCGAGATGAGACGAGTGACGACGATTTTGGCCTGGATAGGCTGGCGTAGACAAACTAGGGGTACGACGAACGTTCTGAGTCCTGCTCTCGAAGAGAACGAAGTCCTGATTGGGAACCTGTTGAGCGGGATCGAGATTGACCGTGTTGTTCAGATAGTGAGATGATTGAGGTGATTGTGCCGGCAGGCTCGTTGAATTGGAGGTGGGAAGCCATGTTGATGGAGAATCCGTGGTGAAAGAGTGAAACTCTTGTGAAGATATTGTTGCGGTTGGAGGACAAAAGCTGCTTGAAGCGATGCTAGTCGTCGAAGATTCCTGGGGAGGAAATCTTGAAGGTTGAGAAGAGGGGTAAAAGTGAGTTGAGATTGTTGGGTTGATTGGGGAATTAATTTTGCCGACCGGAGAAGTCAACAAGGGAGTAGCTGGAGTGCCAGAGATTTAGAACATCTTGTGGCGACAGATGTTCTTTGAAGGCGGGTTTAAGTGTATTATTGTTGTTCTGGATGATGATTGTATGTGTGGAAGAGAGGATAATGTAAGAGTCAGAAGCAGAAAAAAGGTTCGTGGCCTGGGGGAAAATCTTCCTATACTTAAATGCGACAATGGCAGACGCGGCCGAAGCGAGAGAACAGCCAAAAGTGCTAGTGGAAGAAAGGGCTCACGTAATTGGACCAAAGTGGCAGTCGGGATGAGAATTTAGGGTAAGGGCGGTGGTTGCACCAGGGGCAAAGAGGATTAGCGTGCCTTCAGGTATGAGTCACATATCTCTTGTGGTCGCTCAGGTCGCTTGCTCATGTTGCTCTTGTGGCTCTGTGGCTCTTGTCGCTCTTATCACTTGCAGCTTCGTATCGAGTGTGAGCCTGTGAGCCTGTGAGGACGAGGCCCCTGCATGTTCGGCTTCTCTTTGCTTTCGCTGCGCTGTTGGTGGTGGGAGTGGGCAACAGCGACCGAAACAGAAGCAACTGTTCTCTCCTTCTATTCTTTGCGCTCTTCGAAGCGATGCGCAGATGACTGTGCAAAAGTGCCCGCGGCCCATAAAATTCTCATCTACGGAGTGGATGGGGGCCTGCTCATCCTTGTTCGCAAGGCGCAACCTTGCGAAAAGCCTCCACGACTTTTTTAGGCCACATCTCGTGCCGCATAGAACCCAGACATCTCGACGGCCTGCGTGAACCTTATCGCCGCCGCACTTTCGCCGGTACCTTAGATGCAGATAGATGAAGTTGATGGAGTTAAGGGAGATTTGAGTTTGACATCTCCGTTGGTGCGAAGATCGCAGATTCTTGGGATTCTGGGGATTCCATGAAACCATCAAGACTCGGTGCTGGGCAGATATCTTGCGAAGCACTCGACCTAGACGGCCCTATGGTGCGGTTTACCGGCGAAATGATCCTCATGATGTGAGAGAAGCACTTCTCCCTCTCACATGCCCCTCACACAGCACAGCAAAATCCACTTTATGTCCGTCACTTTGTCCCGTCCTCTCATGTACGAAGTACTGTACAGTGTATACATCCTTTAAGTCCGGTTGTCTTGCCTTGTCTTGCCTCAAGGCTCAGGCTTACCTTGCCTTCCCATCCCATTTTCCCGGGCAGAGAGTAAGCAGGATGTCCTTACGAGGACCGTCGTACGTCCGTACCTCAGCAGCTTAAAACGGCATGCCGAGAGTAACCTTCCTGCCCTCGCGCCCCACTAATCACAGGAAAAGCACCCGCCGTTACCAAAATCATCTCGCCGGGTTTTGGATCTTCGCGGCGAGCCATGCATGGCTGGGCAGTGGGCACAGTCCTATTCCCTAACTCCCTAAATCCCTAAATCCCATTTTTCCACATGTTGGCTCATGTCGCGGCATTAGCTACGCGGCCTGCGCCCTTTGCTTTACACTCCTCCATGTCTCCTGCCCTCCTGCCCTCCTGCCCTCCTGCCCTCCTGCCACTTTACGGGATTCTACTTGGTGCTCGACTACTGTACTCAGCTGCCTTGTGGTATCACGGCGCATCCTTTCTAGCCAATCAGCAAAGGCGATGTCGAGAAAGAAGCATATGTATCCTCTTCCACAATGGCTAAGCCTCCCAGAGTCCGCGTACTGTATGTCAAGACCATTCCTTCTCCGCGAAAAAACTCCACGAGATGTAGTTTCATTTCGCGGGTACGGTATGACTCACCGAGTCTGCATGGGGAAAATAGGTTGAAACTTCCCTTCGGATTGTTAAGCGTAAATGCTTCCTGGTGTTTTGATTGGTGAGAAGTTAGAACGCGACCATTGTCGCCTGGAGTCTGCAGGTTGATGGTGCTTGATTACGAACCACGCATACGCATCTTGCAGCTTTGCCTTTTTTCCGCGTCGACCTTGAGCGATCTAGAGGCTCAAAATTGCAACGTTGGATTTTCGCATTTGAAATCCTCTTCTTGATCAAGCTCCTATTGCCCATGTGCTACACGTGATTAGCACGTGTCTCTCGCGACCGCTCAGAGATCTCGGGAATTGCAATTGCGAGACACCTACTGCAATTATACACGGTATGAGCCCTTAATTATGGTTTTGTAAGATTACTTATGGTCCTAACCTTACTACCCTGCCCTAGATGGATGTTGCTTCGACTTAACGTATTCATCCATAGGGCTGTTAGTGGGCCCAAGGGCTCGGATCTCAACCACGATATCGACGTCTGGAAACTCTGACTCACTTGAGCATTGCGGGGTATCCTCGCCACAAGGCTGGAGAGCGAAGTAACGCTCAAATATCATGCAGCTCTCTCCCTGTTCGTATTGGTGGTAGAGAGGAGCACTTACAGCCTCAAACGTGATTTGCGCAATGCTAAGCTTCAACTGTTATATAAGCATTTTCTAGACCTCATGAGCCGAATTGCGACACTTCCAATGGTTCCTGGAACATTTTATTCATAAGGCTCCTTAGTAGGTTCCTTGCCGACGAAGTGTGCGATGTGAAGATTTCATGGCCCTGTAGCGATGAAGTCATCGACTTAACACCACAACCAAATATCTCAACGTCACTTTACAATCATCAAAAACGCCTCCATTTCCTCGAGGACTTCCAATCTCCACGCTTCATACGGTAGAATCGCAACTGAATCGACGATAGAGACATGCAA
The DNA here is from genome assembly GCA_002242865.1 of Clarireedia sp. CPB17. Taxonomy (NCBI): domain Eukaryota; kingdom Fungi; phylum Ascomycota; class Leotiomycetes; order Helotiales; family Rutstroemiaceae; genus Clarireedia; species Clarireedia sp. CPB17. The sequence goes on from LLKJ01003562.1 coordinate 5,896, forward strand.
CAAAAGAATCACTCATTTTCTTATACACCACGGCAGTCCACTCATTTCAGATCAGCGATGAAAGTCGAAATTAACCGCTGGGCCTCACCGGGGTCGAGTACAAAATCTTAACCCTGATGAAGTGTTCTCCCCCCCACGCCCCACGACATCTTTCGATCCGGATCTGGGACATGCACCAAAACTTCGTGCTTCTTTCTGATGTCTGCACCTTTTTCCACAATATAAACCGATCGATCGGGAACTCTCGATAGAAACGTGTAACATGATCGGTACTACCACTTCTTAGCTTGGGAGAGTTGATGTATCTCGTTCTTTGGGCCATGGCATGGATCATGCCTCCCAGAACATAGTCCAGTCATGATCTAATCGACGAGTTGAAGTCATCGGATCGTGAATGTTGGACGGTGTGCAGTACTTCAGCAGCCCTTGAACAGCGAGGGTTAGTCCCGGATGGACAATACCCCTAACAGGATGCTCATGATATAAGGTGTCGCGAGGGATGTCGATTTTTTCTCACTGTATGGATATTTTCATGCAAAAGTGTGCGATGGAATGCTCTTATACTCATCCAGAACTCCGGAAGCTCAATTGGGAAACCACCTTGTCTCCCTAAATTGGAGCTGGCCATCACGTGTGGGTTATTTACCCTATCTACCTACTCGCAAACGACCTTACTGCTACGAAAACTCTTTATCCAATCACTCCGGAACAATCGAAAATGCTATGACAACCGGAGTTAAAGGTGATAGGTCATTATGAGTTCAAGCCTTGGAAGGATTCATGCGTTCATGCGTTCCATCCCCTTTATCCTACCATTAGCTCGCTCACCTCGATACTTGTTAGAAACCTTTGGGTCGAACGATTCCTTTGATGAGCAGCAGATCGACATGGAGAAGGGTATATCCTCATGATATATCCCTACGAAGATCAAGACTTCTTAAACATCTGTTAAGGTTTAAGTATTGGGCGCACGTTGAACTCCGTAAACCGGAAAGTTGAGTAACTGATCTCTTTATCTCCGTTGGTCTAGAGGTCTGTGATCGTACTGTTTTCTATATCGGCACGGCTAAGCTCTACGAGCATGTCTGTTTGGATACCAGAAAACGCCTTACGGGTATAACAACACATACGGGTACAAATAGGAGTGGCATTAGCCTTCCCATGAAGGGTCGTACTACGGAAGAGTAACTTCTTTCGACTTGTTGTGGCCCGACCCGATATCATTGTAGGTTGCACCTAGACGTTATCTCGATGTTGACTGCTGCATTGTACACACCAGACGATTTCCTTTTCCTCACATATGAGATAACTTTTCCGCCGCGATGATTTCGTTGACAACGCACGAAATACTACAACTCGACTCATGACTTTTTGTGGAAGCCCCCGCGATAACATGTTAGGCTGGGGTAGTGATCATTCACCTCTCTGGTCACGCAGAGTAAGTCATATACATTGAGTGTATGGAGCACCAGAAATCACTCTCTGATGCAACCAGCGGCAATCGTAGAACTGGAAAATGTGGAAGGTGCTATTGAAGACTAACATAGAGGACTGATTTGATATGTTTATGATCTTGTATGCAAGGGCCCGCTAGCATCCTTTCGGAGAATTTGCAGTGCGGGGAAGGAGCAATAAACTTTAACAATCATCTTCACCTCAATTCCTTCCCCATGACACTCCTCCCTTCCGTCGCAACACCTATAACTAGATGGAAGTTCGTACGCCATGATTCCGTTGGTTGGGTAATAAACCTCCGGGAAAGCTGTCACCCGGCTTTACGTTTCCATTGCTCGGGTTGATATTCGTCGTTAAACTGAACTGACGGTAAGTACACCTCACCGGTTTCACCATTTAATCAACTTCCACGATGGAGTGAGTGGGAAAGTAACTCGCATGTCAGTCATCTACATCGGCTTTCATACGTGGCGCTACACTCTTTCAGCGTTACATCTTCGTGCGATCGAATATATAAGAGGAGAATGGGCGAAGTGTTCAGCGCAACACCGAACGATAACTTCTATCATCATGTTCGATCCGACAAACGGCTCTTTCTCTCCACAAGAGACACGGTGGGGGTATTCCACCTCCGAAAACGAAAAAGAGTAAGTTTACGTCCGGAAGTCTCTTTGCTTTTGAGTGGACGGCCATCGACTAATTGCTGGAATAGTAACAATCGAGGTTATCTCAGATCACCATATCTGGCTGCAACGATTGTTCCTGATACTGCCGACGGTCGGCAGCATTTACCTTCAGAACTTTTTCTGCATGGTAAAGAATGGGTAGCAGATCCTCAAGCACTGGTGGCGCTTTATACTGAATGGCACCATGTTCTAGGATGCTCTCGAGTTGACAGACAACGAACAGAAGCTATGCAAGTCGGCTTTTGACCAGCTCTGCATCGTCGCTCAGCAAGGTATTTCGTCGTGGAAGTGTGAAAGCGAGATCGGTATTATATCGGTGGATTGGTGTGTGAGGAAGCAAACAGCTGGTAAGGCCTTTTTGCGAGCTGCCTTACTGGAGTTTCTAGATAGTCTTACAGAGAATGTTCCGGAATCCGAGGGGATATCCGGAACGAACAAGGTGGGAAAGATCGCAAACGGAAATTCCAAGGCCACCGCAAACTTCGATCTCACCATAAAGGGGCGAAAGGAAAATGCGACGAGTTGAGAAGTACGCGCGGATGCTGTGCTTCCCAGGCGTCTAACGATACAGCATTGAACTTTTTAGAAGGGAACTACGTCGTTTTGCATGATATTATGGAAGTAATGGAGTCCGTTGATTTGGGCTTCTCTTTCAATTCACAACAGGAAGTCATTGGACTAGAATATGCATGCAAAAATTGCAAGGTGTCAATTTCATTAAGGTGTAAATCTATCTAGAAAGACATTTTCTCAAACTCGCCATAAGTACTCATCAGAAGCAAACATTAAATGATCTTCGACTGTGGGTTCATCCCAACAATCTAAGAGTATTGCCAAGCGGCAAAACCTGCCTCAGTAGATGCGACAGCACCCAAGCTAATGGATGTGCAGTTACCAGTTCCGGTTCCACCTGGGGTAGCGACGATCGAGTAGACATTTGGTCCCTCAGGGTCGGCACAAGCCAAGAAACCGTAGTCGGGGAAGGTCAAAGATCCAACACTGCCTTCTGGTGCAGCGGTGTAGACCCAGCCTTGAGCCTTGCCGCCGAAGGTGTTGGAGGAGTGGGCAGTGGTGTATGAGACGGCGTAGTCAGTTGAGATGTAAAGTTGTTGTCCTCCTGGAACCTCAGCGTTCATTGTAACGAGTCCGTTCGCACCAGCGGTGAATGTGGTTTCAGTACCGGCTGTTCGGCTGTTAGCTTTTGCTTTCTGTGTTAGGAGCAATTGTAGTTACCTGGGCATGGTCCCACGTTGTCGGGGCAGCTTGTTGCAGTCTTCTTTCCAATCCATAGTTGTCCTCCGTTGGCGACGATGCTGTTGAATTGAAGGTGGCTGCCGGTCTTGAGGGAGACGAGGCCGAAATTGCCGGTTGAGCGCTCAACGATGGGAGTGGCAGCGGCGGTGCCGGCGAGGAGAGTAGCGATGAAGGCCTTGGAGAACATTTTGATATGTGGGAGTTGAGGATTGGTTGGTGTTTGTTGAAGTTGTTTGTGGGAGAAAGTATTGCTTGGTTAAGTGGTAGTGATGATTTGGTTGATGGTTCGAATGATGATTGAATTCGAGGAGCTCTTCACGTCTATATATACAAGATGGACTCGCATGATTCTTCGGTGGTATATTCGAGGAAGCATCTCCGACCAACGATGATCTCATAGTCCTTGACCCAACCGCCGGAGCTAAATCAAAATCTGGAGAACAAACGGCGATTGTGATTGGAGCGGGAGCTTGCATCAACAACTTTCCGTATAAAGGACCCTCAATCTTATCCCACAATAAGGCGGATAGCCGACAACACCACCAGCATGGCATTTATTTTCTCGTATTCAAGTGCTTGGCGTCGGCAATCCAAGGACTTTGAAGTGGCCAACGGTGGAGATCTGCTCCATATTTTGAAGTGGAGCCCACGCGCTCCGTTGGGAGCGGACCTTTAAGCTTCAACATCGGCATAACTCATGGTCTTCTAGAAGAAAACATTGAACGGATGAACTTTAAAAATCTTGCGGCTCATAAGCTCATAAGCTCATAAGCTCAGCCACGATTCATCTGCAACGTTAATGCGATCGCTTCTCTCGGCATTTATTTTCGTCGACACTTGTGCCGTACTACTGTGTAATCTAAACTCCCGCCAAAGCATCGAATGACGATAATGCTATGCCAAGTGCTCTCTCCGACGGCTATAGCGCTTGTAGTTGTCGAGCGCCGAGCAGCCACTGTCAGTGCCGATCACAGCTGCAATAGGGCGTCGTGGCTCGTATTCTTTAAATAGGTCATGATAGGGTTTATGCACACTACTCGTACTTTGACATCGCTCATGTACTGTAATGTACATACGAAGTACGCGCTGTACCATATAGGGGGCTCGGAGTATCGGGAGAATGTCTCGTTTCTGAGCGTCGGCCGAAGAAACTCCAACGTTCGCTAGTTAGGCTTGTCTCTCTGATCGATACGATACTTTGTGACATCGCTAGTAAAGAGCCGTGTCTATCCTTCCCGGATGGATAATGTCTTACGCGAGTCCCTAATGGAGGTGTCTCGCTTCGCACTGACAAGTTATCGTCACACATGATCGTGTTCAGCATTTCTAAACACGAGACAAAGACGGGGTTCAATTCTGGAAAGTTTTAGCGACTGCTGTTGAGTTCACTTAGTGGATAAACATTTACAGCACAGCACAGAGACAGACGCTCACAATCTCCTCCTGTTTCTACAACGCATCCAATGCATATGCCGAAGGTGAACTACATGCCAACTTTGCGGTGTGTTTACTCAATAGATTCGTATTGGGTCGGATCTACAGGTGCCGTCTGTCTGTCGATGATCGAAGTACCCGGTTTTCTTCCAGCGATGTAACTATTCTACGTCCTTGGAAGTCGGCTTCATATGATTGCGGACTGAAGCGCGCAGGTGGTATGCTGTTGCATGGCACCTCGTATCGTGTCCTGGAACTAGCTGGTGCCGGTCTAAAGTTTGAGGGGACCCTTCGTATCATACCATTTCTGCGGATCATGTCATGATCGCGAGCTTATACGACGAGCTTCTCGTGATGCGGCAAGGAGGAAACATGTTCGAGATGGCAGACCGCGGCGGTGAGGCCAACTTTGTACTGGCTGGCTGATATCGTTGTCGAATGCATGAACTTGGGTCCGGATGTTTGCTCTCTGATCGCTTTTGCTGTCCGAAATCCAATTCAGCGACTGGAAAGCTATGTGTCGATATGACTGGTCCAGCTGGAGCTGCTATACGATATCTACGGGGTTTCTCTGCGTTCGTGTGGATTGTCTGTTCACCTGGAGGATAGGTCATGATATGGCTTTTGTTCTTGGCTTTGGCTCAGCTACATCTGAATGTCGCCTCTTACAGTACCTCGGAGCATGAGAGTGAGTTGGGGGACATAGTAGGTTCGTGGGGATCTTGCCGGAAAGAAGAGCGACGGCAGTAAAGGACGATTTTGGCCACCCTTACTCGCTTTACATAGGAATTAAGGACCGGGCGGTGCCATGGAGCAAGCCCTCCTCGTACGGACAGCTCTGGTAGACAGCAGAGGTCCAGTAGGCTATCCAAGTAGAACGTTTAGCAAGAATAAGATATGACTGGAATACACACTACAGTACGAATCGGACAAAAGCCCGCACGATTCACCAGGCAAAACGGAAATACTTTCGGGAAATGGACCACGAGGTAACCCAAGGGGAAGATATTTGGGGACTGGCTAGATGGAGCCATACGAGCGAAGGACCAGCAATACTACCTATTATGCCTGACCTGATCACAAGTACAGGAACCGCTAGGTCGCTCCCAGAGAAGGTCAATACACTCTATACGAAGTTCTATCCAGAAGTATAAGCCAATATCACAGCACAGATATCCAGAACTCCACGTTCTGGGATTATATATTCAAGGGCTCGTTTGACATTGACCAGGCAGTGACGCACCACGAAATTAGCGCGCTGCTTCGTACTAGACGTGCGAACAAGTCCCAAGGGAGCGACTCAATCTCAAACGAATGTCCTAAGACAATGGGATAGTCGCTAGATAACGTAGGAGCTGATGTAGCTATGGCATGCGAGGAGCTGGGCCACTACCCGGCACAGCTTAGGCATGCCCGCGCGATTGTCCTTCGCAAGCCTAAAATGCAGTCGTACGAGGAATCAAGCTCCTAGAGACCTATTGCACTCCTCAAGATGATTGGCAAGCTCATTGAGGCGGACATAGCCAAGGGGATTCAGATGATCGTAGAAGAAACTCATCTACTTCCAGACAAGCAGATGGGACCTCACACGGCCAGGTCTACAGAGACTATCCTAAAGCTACTTACTGAGCAAGTATATACAGCCAGGAAGTCCCTAAAGCATGTCGCTACACTATCACCTCTAGATCTGCCAGCTGCTTTCGATATAGTACAATCTATATGGATACTAGATATCTTCCGAAAGAAGAGTTTCCCAGGACAACTAGTACACTGGATAGGGCATTTCTCACATACCGCACGATAATATTAGTTAACGAGGGCAGGAATCTCAACCGTTCGCCATTAAGGCAGGAGTCCCCCAGGGCTCTATGCTCTCGCCAATCCCGTTTATCGTCTACATATACGAGCTCCTTGAGATCTGCAACCCCTTTTCCTTTCCTTCAGTAGGAGAGTGCCACGACGCTGCTCCGTAGGCTAGCATCGGCCGAACTACGGATATCCGTTCGTTCCACACATCTCTGCTTCTCCCACTCTTTCCGCAACGTGCGTAGTGCTACCGCCAGCAATCCTTCTATAAGCATCATGATTCCGTGGATATCAGTGTCCTGGAGAATCACTGCTAACTAGGTATACATATACACCTCACCGTACGTCAACCGAACACCAGCGACTACGCTACGATACGGCTTACAAGGGCATCATACAGTGGACTGGGAGATGGAACCGTACCGTCAACCTGACGATTCGGAAGACGACGCTACTGTGTATGGTAGGTTGGCTTTTCTTGTATTCTTTCTCTTCTCTCGTATAGGCCTCAAGTCATCCTTTGCCGTTCGAGGGTGAGCTCTTGTTTGACAAGGGGTAGTATGACGATTCGGCCACTTGGCTATATGAATCGCATTCATATGCCAGTACCACTTACCAGGTTGTATATGAAGCTCTAGCATACTTATAGACATGCTCCTCCTGCCCTGTAGTTAGCTCTTTCGTTGATTGTTCTAAGTATGCGTTGAACCCATCGTTAAGTCCGTACCCCCTCGAGGGAATATATATCAAATAAAGCTCGCTGGGTTCAATATACCTGTATACGAGAGAGTCATGTAGCTGTCATTATTCTCGCTAAGTACAATGAACGATCACAGGATAGTGCTCTTTTGCCACTAATAAAAAGTACATATTTCTCGCCCCAGTCATCGTCTGAACACTCCCTCAAACCCGCAAACTTTGCGTATAACATCTCCTGATTTCTCTACCCCAACTTCATTCTCATTGCATCTTCTCTACTTAGGATTTACTATGTCATCGTGGCCAAGGTAAAACTCAAACTGTCCTGATGCGATCTAAAAGATGTTCGAATAATGAAAACATTATAATTATTTAGATTATTTGAGACATTCATTTGGCAATAGTAATCCGCTACAACAAGTGATGAGAAGAGAGCTATATCCGCTCCCTCATCTCCATCCTCCAGTTCGGGATCTGCTGTGCGACTGTTGCTTCCGCAACTTAGTATCTATCGGAAGCATAATGAGCCTTGCGGGTCTTTGACGTCGTACCTGTCTGTTATTGGGAAGTTATCCAAAGTGACCAATCGGTCATATTTCGAAATAACTGGACATCCTTTGAGCTGATCCCACTGCGAGTAAACAGATCTCATATTGCTAAATGATTTTTGGAAGGTGCCGTCTTAACGGGGTAGTATACGTAGAAAAGAGAAGATCAATTCTAAAACCCAGATAATCTTGTTCTATAGACTTCTTTAATAAATTTTTGGTTCTTAAGCAGTTATGAAGGTGCTTGCTTGTTAGTTATCATATATGCGTAGAAGACCTAACTCGTGGTGTTAATCCTAGAGTACCCAAATTATATGTTCTTTGGTCGAGATTCGCAGGCGTCGTGGGGAGTCACGGCGCTGCTCGGGTGTTAAATCTTCTCACGCTTTTGAGCATATAATGTGTCTATAAGTCTGTATACAACGAAAGGAGAGATAGGTTGGAGCAGAGAGGGCCTTATGTTCATCGCCCAAAGGTGCAGTACCTTCCGGACGCACTTCCAAAGGGAAGCAAAGAATGACGAAGTGATTCTCGACTGATAGTTTGGGATTGGATCACGCGGGTAAGGCGAATCGTCAGTGATCTCCCAGGTTGAGGGCTCTTGTACGGTAGTTTAGAGGGTTGCTCATCCTCAATACTTTGTTTATTATTATTCAGAACTCAACGTAGACTTGAAAGTCCAGCGGTGCGGATATATATACGTATATGGAAATAGTAAAGCGAGAAAGATTTAGGTATATATGAGGGTAGGTGGTGTGTGTATGAAGGTATGATGAGATTATATTTTCACTGTCGCTTGGATAGGTTTGAGATTCAATAACTAACAACTACAACCTTAACTACAACTACAACCCCAACTCCACAGACAAACCCACACACCCCCTACACGGCACTGTACGTTGTTACATCCACATCCCCATATCTCTCTCCCAAACCCAAACCCAAACCC
>LLKJ01003563.1:0-25698 GCA_002242865.1 Clarireedia sp. CPB17
GTATAGCAATTTTTGATTTTCCAAAAAGAAGTATTTTATTATCAGGTTTAGTATTAAGTATTAAAATATTATATCCTTACTATAATCTAAGTTCATCAGTAGCGAACTTGAAAGCTTGCTTATATCTAAGATAGGAAGGAATTACTAGAACTGACTAATAAAAGCTTAGTAGATCTTAGTACTATTCTAGGTCCCTTCTTCATACCACAGGTATCGATAGCTCTTTCCAGTCGAAATGAGAATCTGGTTACAGATACATCTAATTTTTCTCGCCCGAAGATGAACGTTCAGTGTTCTTTCCAAGCAAATACCCTCCCGTACCAACCGCCCTCACGGAAGACATCCAGTATTCGCAATATATATACGTGCTGTACGTACACGTTCGAATACGCCAAAGTCGCCCATCACAGGAGACAACCCATACTCGCCATCTGATTCCAGTTCGAACCCATAGCTAGAACGGCAACTCAGCTAATCCAACGACAACCCGGCCAATTTGCCACCACGCCCACGATGAAAGATTGGGTTGCGGAGTTTCTCATCGTCGCGGGCGTTTTGGTAGTAATTCTAGTACCTATTTCTGTATACATATGTACAGGCGGCGGGCCATCGGACGAGCGGGTGGATGAGGAGAACCCAGCGTGTCTAGATCAGTCTCTAGCTAGGAGGGAAACTGGGGGGGGTTGGATACTTGGTGTTGTTGGTGCCGATAGGAGTTGTGTAGGTTGTATGTTAGGACAATTTGGGACCATTGTTTCGAAACTTGTTGTTGAATAGGAAGTGGTGATAATGATAGCCTGAAATTCCAGTGTGTACTTGATATGTAAAGTGGAGTGTATAAATCTATCGGCCGTGGCGCATCTTCACCCGTTCCATATAGCAGGTGGAACATTGCTGATGGCTACATTCTGGGCAAAGTGTGACGTTTGTGCTCATGCCAGATGAACGATAGTTTCCTTCATAGTCCCTGCAGGAACAACAAGACCAGACCCAAACATACGAAAAGGTGCCGATGGGGGTGTGGGGTCTAATTCTATCACCACTCTTGAAGGTAGTTACGGTGCGTTTTTTTCGGGGATCATGTTTGTCCTCAAGCTCGGATGGAGGCGCTAGGAGGTCATCTGTGGTGATAAAGGAGAGATCATCCTCGCGGACTCTCCTACGGAAAACTTCAGGCCGTGGCAGTGATCTTTGAGCAAAACGATGGAAGTTGTTGAGGTCATCACCCAGGAGGAACTTTGACGGAATCGTAGCATTTTTCTTGTGGCTTGAACTAAAAGATGGGCTCTCTTTCACATGTTTTTCTGTAGTGACTGCGCTGAGTGTGGTTTGAATGTCCGTAAACTTTCTCTGACATGTGCAGCTATACAAGTCAGTACATCTTCAGCGATCAAGAGGAGATTGTCGGACAACGAGTTGAACAACCAACCATCTAAGTGCTAAAGAAAAGTTTCTGTTCCATGCTGGCGAGGTATCGTCCGGGCGGAGAGCACCTGTGCATCCTCTAATGATACATTTTCCACCTTCTTTCGGTTTCCTCTGTGTCAGTATGAGCATATCCATGTTAATGTGACAGCCCCGTGAGATGGATGTGGACCAGTTTTCAGCCGTCAATCTTTTCCCATCCGAAACATTGGTGAGTAAGAAAGAGCCAAGCTCGACCCATCTTCTCCCAGGAATTGTAGCAAAGGAGGCATCCAGAAACCCCTGGAACACCTTCTCATTTGTTAGATTGAAGTTGTACAATTGGTTCTGCAACAAGATGTACCTTGAAACTACTAAATGCATCAAACGGGAGCACTCGTGGATGGCGCCCAAGGGCATCTTGGAACGTGATGTTATGAACAGCAAGTAGTGTGGTCGTGAGGGCTCGCGATGGCTGATCTGAGACTGCTAGCCTTTGACTTTAAAACAATCAGTACTCTGTCTCGGCGCTGGGGTATTTGAACTCATAAATGATATCTTACAGAAGCTTTTGCAGGAGCTGGGCGATGCATACGAACACCACGTAGAATCTATCGAGAAAGGTCAGTAGGATTTTTTCGAACTTGACCAAGGGGATATCTACATTTCATTCAAGAGTGCTCCGATATCATGTTTCGTATGAGTGATTATCGAATTCTCTGGTGTGCTATACTTACTCAAGACTTCTTCCGGCGTCTCTGACTGAGGCTTGACGACCCCTGTCGTCCTCGTAATCTCCAGAGCAGCAATTGATAGGTGGTCAAGCTTCTCATTTAGTTGTAGGTGATTTTCCATTCCTTCGCAATGGAGTGCTTTGATTTCGTTCTGCATCGGCTGCAGATGCTCCTGTCTTGTCACTCGATGGTACCTCTCGAGTGCCGAAAGAACCTGGGAGTGATGCTTAGTCCCTTCGGAACAATTCGCCTGCAAGTCTTCTCGTATCGTTACGAGATGCTGCTCCATGATTCGAGTGAGATTTACGAACTCCTGTCGCAAACCATCTGGTAGGCGATTTTGTTCTTCCTGAACCAGAATCACAGCATCTCTGCGATGTCCAAGTTAGCCTTGTACATTCGTCGAAACTTGATGATTTAATTGAGCGACTCACAAAGTGAATAAATACAGGAGACGGTTAAGTGCGTCTAAGTTATCCTTGATCTCCCTTTTCAATGCTTTCCGCGCATCGGAATATTGCCACATGAGCTTCGCGTATATGTTGCGACACCGACCGGCCGCAGCCGTATGCCCGAGACTTGGCTCATATTTGTTTATTAGCGCAAGGAACTTCTCCAAAGGAGATCTGATCCGCTCGACGTTCCGACGGATCTCGTCTCCGTAAGCAGGATACTTTCCGAGTTTGGTGAAGAAATATAAGTGCTGCAAAGTGCGTTTGACACCGTCGAGAAAGGTGATTTCTTTTCGATAATCAGCACGAGCGCCGTCTGCATCGTCAAGAGCCTTCACTACTTTGACGATAACCGCGATTGCTTGCGCAATGTCCCCAGCTGACCAGCCAAATGACATCGCGTCGTCAAAGTCGCACCCACGCAAAGAAAAAGAAGTTTGTCCCGGCGGGAGATGGATGCGTGGAAATAAGTTTTCTGATATACTATGGCAATAACGAGGCTGTGAGCTTGGCTAAGCCACTGGTGGTGGTGTAGGCGCAGACAACTGTCATGTATGGGAGACGGCCAATCATGTAAAATGAGCAATGGAGGTCTGTACAGATGAGGCTCCGACTGTGATAGACGCTCATTCCCAAATCGCATCCAGTAAGAATTTCTCGGACAAGGAGTAATCTTTAGCCACTTGATGTTTGCTTGTCGATAACAACCCAGATCTCTCCGGCGCAGAAATAACAGGCGGGAAACAAAGGTATTTGGACAACGAAAACATTACGATGTCTTAAAGTCTTCGGGATATTCGTTTGACAACAGTAAACAGCTCCAAGACACTATCCCGAATCGGCCGGTTTTTTCTGCCTTGAAGAGCCAGATTTACTAGATCCCGAGATTCCAAACATAAGTATAACATGCTGCGAGTTGCGGATATCGAACTTCTTCATACATACGAATTGACATTTGGGGTGCTTGTGGTTAGAGTAAGGTAAGATTACAGTGGCTTGTGACCCCACCGCTTACTGCCGACGCCAAAATCTCAAATCGTCTCCGCACAGCTTAGGATCTGTCGCGCGACTACCTAGGACAACTGGTCAGCCCAGAAATCGACATCACCTTTTTGGGACGTCTTGGACCATTTGGCAATTATCTCAATATCTACATGTGCTGACCCTCCCTTATTCTCAGAAGTTTCACAGACAAACTTGCAGACATGTTGGAAAGTGTGCGAGACACGATGGACGAACTGCTCAAGGGATATGATTGGGCGATGGAACTGGCAGGCATTTTACCTTTGTCAGCTCTAATCGACTTCATCCGTGTGCCATACAAACTTCATATCCTCCAGCTTACAGGCAGAGTGCCTCTCTGGAGCTGGGTTGTGACACCAGCTGGAAGCCGTCTCTTGCTAGAGCCAGATTCTTGGCCGAATTGCTATCTCGACTGTTCTGGCAATAGTCAATCACTGAATTGCATCGATGGGCGATATGGAGATCGCTATGTCGCTGCGAACCCTGAGACTTTGCGTCTATGCCTCGAAGCTGGGAAGTCTACTTGTATCCTCAACGAGCATAAAAATATGTTCAGGGAAGATCCCGAGCAACGGCCGCAGTGGCTTGAGGTCGTGCATGTCAAGCACAGCAATCAGCAGTCCAATTATCCTTTCCTCTACTCAACCGTAGCAATATTGGGCTGGGTATTGATGATGGCAGGTGTGGTCGCATCCGGACTCCTACAACTGTATCTGGCACTCGGGTTTCTGCTTGCGATCGTGTCTACGGGCGTCATTGTGCACTGGATTCATGGTAGAACGCCGCGAAAGTTGCTCGTCGAAAAAGGCACTAATTATAGGCGCTTAATTTTGAGCGCTGCCCATATGAACGAGATCAAGTGGTACTTTTTGGTTGGGGATAGCATCATTTTGAATTCCCTCGTTAACCGAGCATTCACCAGTGATGCCAGGCATACTGGCAGGGACTCAGTGTTGCTGCGCATCGCGATTCGGGCAACAATTGGTGCGCAATGGGCGTGTGCGATCGGTGCTGCGGCTACCAAAGACTGGAACGCATATTTGATCACATTTTTTATCGTGTTCTGTATTATCTCGCATGCATACTTATTTCCTCCTTCTGCTGCTGTCAAATACTGGTTGACCAGCACGGCACATCTCGAAATACAACGATATACGGTGGGACTTAGTTCCCGCCGGGCTCTCCTCAACACAATCGTGGCGTTCAATCCCGACTCTTTCGAGGGGCAAAATACAGCAGAGTTCAGAAAGGATGGTCTCAAAATCCTCGATCCGATATTGAACCCCTCCGCTTCTCGGACAGCCTGGGAAACTGCTACCCTGGCGGCCATCAACGAGGTGCGAAACAGGCAACTGAACGACACATTCTTGTCCTCAGCCGAGAGTCGTGAGGAATTCCTGAGTAAGGATTGGCAAGACAATCACGGTGCGTCCTATTAGGCCAGGTTCATTCCGGAAGGTATTCACATTGCCGCCATCATTCGGCAAGCACTCAACGCTACAGCTTAGATTGCTACATTCAAGAAGGGCAAGCTATGTTCCATTTTCATGATTTCCAGTTGTTCATTAGCATCTATATACTCATGTTACCTGCTTCTTGTGAGAGGATATCTTATGCAAGATAACTAAGTCTGATGATAGGCTTCTTCGCAGCTTCACAGCCATCAGGAATATTTTAGACAACCAGCCAATCAATCTCTTTGCTTGTATCAACAATTCCCTCACTGATGAAATGCGTCGATTTGTGGTGTAATCTAACTAGCGTTGGCCGCACATATCGTACTTTCGTGGGTGCCTCAGCTGTTCCAACATTACTCAACGGGACCTGCTGGACCAGAGCTGCCCGTATCTCTAAATAGGGTTCAACTTCATTGGCTGCTTGCCCTAAAATGATGAAAAGGGTCTGCTGGTCGCTTCTCGTGGAGGCAAACATTCCAGGGCCAGCAACTGGAGGATCAAGCGCAGTCATATAACAGATTAAGGTCCGCCCCGAAGACGATTTCAGTCGGAATTCATAGCCTCTTTCATCCACCGAATTTTCCAGGTGTACAGGAACTCCGGGGGCTCGAAGTTCCAGACCATGTTGGGTGGGCTTGGCCTCGTAGGTATCGTCGAATAGTGAATCCATAGTGCCGCCGAGCAGGCGATCTGGCATCCAACTGAAAGGTCTGGCACTGGTACGTGGACGTCTGATGAACAAGAAACTGGCTGTAATAGTTGGGAACGACAGGATGAAAGATTTCATCCTTTCGGGGCCTGGAGTGTTGAGAAGTCTACGGACAAAGACTTCGTCACGTCTCAAAATGCTTGCAAGGCAGATGGTTTCGTCATCAAGATGACTGGTCCATCTCCAAGCCAGAGTATTCGTCAGCATGCACCAAGAATAAAATACACTTTCCCTTGGGGTCAGACCTGCGGCGAGAACAGGGAAGAACCACACAAACCACACAAAGAACCTAAAGAAGTGACCTAGAATTTTGAACCATGGCCATGTCAACGGATTGGTCAATCTAATCCACGAAGGTATTACATCCGGTCTCATCCAACCGATGTCGGGAATGTCGAGAATGTCGAAAATGGCGTGAATGAAAATGGCGAGACAAACGCAGCCGTGCCACGTTTTGGCAAAATATGGCCATGATGGAGAATTGGTCAACATGTTCTTTGATCGCACGCTTTTCGTTCTTGTCCAAATTTTCTCGAAAATGGTTAAAATCCCAAAAGATAGGCCCCGAATGAGCGCGCTGTGTTGAAGAGTGAGCGCAGACAGCATTTCGGGATGTCCCTTGCGGAGTTGAAGCTGATTATGAAGTCTAGAGTCACCAGGACTCCATAGGTCATCGTCCGAATGGCAAGCCGCTTCTTCTCTACGCCAGTCCTTGCGAACTTGAGAGAAAACCTCATCCAAATCCAATGCCTTATCGGCAAATCGAAAGTACAATTTTCTTGCACTTAAAGCCTCAGGCAGAGTCCATAATCTCTTCATCCATCTTGAGTTCGCGATACGCGCGACCATCTCCATACCAAGAGCGCCGTTTTCATCGGTAGTCAAGATCTCGAACATGGACGAATCGAGTACCAGGACTTTATCTGATGTTCCGTAAATAGCGTTCATACTAGCCATGGCCGTTATGCGTGATTCTACGATTCGGGGGTTGTTTTCCGGGTCAGGCGTTCGAGGCACACATATTGTGTCTATCCAGAAGCGAATGGGTCCTTTGCGAGCTGTGTAAAGTTGGTTCACCATATCCTGAAGCCGCAATAACTGACAAAGCGGCAGATTGTTGTGGTTTTCATTCCCGAGCCCGCTTTTCGATATGTTAGTGGTAGTTTCGGTTAGACTATTGTTGGACTCACTTACTCTGCCCAGACATGGGAGATGCACACGTAAGGTTGGTCGAAATAACGGAAGGAAAATCTATTGCTGTGGACTGTCACATTCACAAGATTGTTGTCATCCCTCTCCACCGTCAATGTTGGAATATATCCATCGTTCACGTATCGCCGAACGACATCGACATTCGTGAAATGACCATTTTCATTGAAACAACCCTGCCCACCAGGGCATCCGTTCACATGCTGCGACCTGTACACTCTGGGATCTTGATTCTCCAATTTGCAGGGGGAAAAGGAGTTGTCACGATCTTCTTCGTCCTCGGTGCAACGAGTATGGTTTCGTCCCAGTGTTGTTCGATTCATGCGACTCAGGAAATAACGTGCAGAGGCCGTCTGTGTAGTGGCATATACTTCGGAAGAGCACCACCCTGCCCTGATCATGCTCTCTCGTAGTAATAGGCTGGGAAATGGTGGCGTGATCGGCTCTAGATAGAGTTCGTTTGGTTGAAGGCTGTCGAGGCCCTCTGCAAGCCATTCTTGCACCAAAACAAGTGAAAGATGAACTTTTTTGCCGAGAATATCAGATTGCAAAGCGGCAATGCGCTCCGCGGGAATTGGCGGCTGATACGATTGATTGTCACCCATAAAATCCATGTATCCCATTTCATTCAGTAGGGTTTGGGCCGTCCTGAGCTTATTTCGAATGAGTTGGTGTTTCCCCTTTCGTTCTTCTTCCTTCATCAATGGTACGAGAGCTCGCCAATCTCGTCGTAGCATGGGTAGTCGGGATGTATCGAGGACAATGTGTTGTTCTCCATTGTTGTCTTGATGTGCCTCAACAAAGTCATTAATGCTTTTTGGGATGCCTATTTCTCTCAATACTAAGATAAGAATCCCGAAAAATAGCCAAGACTGTATATAGCATAATATTTCGCGAAATTTGGGACCTTGTCTTCCATTTGCTCCTGTCCTTCGGAGTTGGCTGATAGCGTAACGAAAAGCATAACCGCAGAAATCGTTGAACTCTTTGAAGGTGAAATCTTCCTGAAAGACCCCTGGACGAAAATAGCCCACGTTTTCAATTTTGGTATCGAATTGAAGAGCAGGAACGACAGTATGGGGCTTCCTAGGATTTACAGGAAGCGGAAGGTGGTTCATTTTGGTACCGAGCAGCGACTGTAACTTATTATGTTTCTTTCTCTCTTGAAAGTATCTCACTCGCTTCTGGTAAAGAACGTGTAGGTTGGGTCAATTGATTGCGTTGCATCTCAGTTGCTCGATTATGGAAGGAAGAAGATGGAGTAGCCGTTGATAATAAAGTCGGCATTTCAGCCTCACCATCAGCCGCACTGATCATCTCCCACCTTACACTACATAGCTGCATGGAACTAATCAAACTATTGAATTTTTTTACAATTCAGCTTCTCAAGCATTGGTTGCAGAGCACACAAGCTCGATGCATTAAGTCTTATTGGTGTGCATTTGAAGGCATTTGTAATCTACAAGATTGTGCATCCCTCTTCAATTTGCATTGCTAAGGCAAATAATGGAAATGAATGCACTCCTACGTACTCGTCAGCAAACATTGAAGCAAACCCAAAATCGATACCATCCATGCCACTCTCTATGCTCTCGAGCTTCAACTTCAACCTAGCCAATATCTCCCCATACGCCGGCTGCGCAAGCCGACCTACCATAACAGTCAGCTAAAATACGAGACAGACATCCTCTAGAACTCAATCTCCCTACCTATATTCTGAGACAACTGCCCAGAGCATACAACAAACTGCAAATCACTTTCCTCCAAAATATCAAACCCCGTATACGGACCAGCATGTCGAACCGACGCCGTAAGCCGGACATGTTTCCGTGGCAATGAACTGAAGTTCTTCATGAACTTGCTTGAAACAATAACTCTGTCCATATCCGTGGTCCATAGTGCGTATAGGGAATCTCTGTACTGCGTGCTTGTCAGTTTATGGATGGGATATACTATGGCAGCCACAGTAAACATACTTTTGCAGAACCTTCTTCGATCAGCTCTACGCTGTGAGTGAAGAAATACCCGCTGGATGTATTTCCTAGAAGGCCTGGCGCGGGACCGATTCTAGGGATGTGGTTTAGGTGGTTATGAGGTCGGGTTTTAAGAGAATGAGTGATGCGGAAAGGATAGCTAGACCGGCTATGAGGACAGATATTGGTAATACTTCGAACATGATTATGTTCGATGATGAAGGAGATTCGAGTTCAATAAAACTAGGAAAGTGATGGAGACGTGGAGAGAATAGTTATCATATTATCTGTGAAAATATGGTCGTGGTAACTTACGACAGTTTTATGCAATGCATGTGATATTTAGCCTTGCAACAAACAGTTGGTGCAGGCTGCCCGCAGTATTTCTGGCATGACGGTGAACATGGACTACAGGAGAACTTCACTTGCTGTATTATGGGAATGCCTTCACTTGGTCGTACTGTGTGATCCACTCGTTACAGGAGTACTTAGTGATGAATGGCTAGAACTCACTCAAACGGACGCTCTAGAATAACATTAATATGCAGATTGGACATTCTAAGGTTGGAAAGTTACATGAATATTTCTGGAACAATAAAGGTTCTATGTAGATCTTAGTCAACTAGCAAAGCCGTAGATGCGCTGGCGTAATTTTGAAACTGGAACTTGCCTTTTTGGAATGAAGTTGCTTCCATCTACGACGACAAGCTACGGTGTATGTACGACGACTTCCTTCAACCATTTCTCCAACCCCAACTGCGTGTTCTCCTTCTCCTCGTATTGAAGCATAACATCCAAGATCGGTCCAATATGCGCGCGATTCTCAGCAATCTCCACTACAACTTTGTCTTTCCCCCCACCACCAGCTTTCCAACCTTGCTCAAACTTCCCCGCAAACGCACGTATCGGATCGACGAAAAGTTCATCTGCACCGCCATAAATCCATACGTTGCTGACTAGCTTATGCATGCCTTCCCACCAGGAAGCGGGAGCAAGTAGTGGCTCATTGTAAGTGTTCCCTCCAGACACCACATCCGGAACTGTCTCTCCTTTTACCGTTCCAAGAAACATGCCGCCCCATTTCCGAAGACCGCTCTCTACACAAACGTCTTTCTCTGCATTTCTTGTATAGCTATCATGAGTAGTATCGAAACTTACCCAGGGACTAATCAGAAAAGCACCTCTGAGAGGCGCGGAAAGAGTCAGCTCCGGAATCCCATCGTGCGGCTGTCGCAAATGCGAAAGCAATGATAAAGCCAGATTACCACCGGCCGAGTCGCCAGCAAGCATGATGCTCGACGGTGACCTTTTGCCGTCCTGGAGAAGGTAGGACAGCATGCTAGAGGCTTCTTTGAGCTGTTGTGGGAATGGCGCTTCTGGGGCGAGGGAGTAGGCGAGGACGAGCACGGAGATGGATGGTGAATTTGTGCTGCTGAAAAGATCTCCGTTGATGTCTGTAACTAGACGATGCAGATAATACATGTGGTCCATCGTACATGGTTGGGTATACCCGCCGCCTATGTAATGTTAAAACCCACTCCGCTAGAAACCTCTGAAGCTTTCTCTTAAGTGCGTATTTGACTTACCATGAAAAAACAGAATCACCACATCAGCATCGCCCCTCCCAAGCCAATGACCCTTCACATCATCGCCTACCACTACCGTCTTCGGTTCTTGATTTTCTTTCTTGCAAAACTCTTCATAGACTTCTCCCGTAGGTTTATTCAAATACCGCGTTTGAACAATCGTAAGATCAGCGAGCATAGAGCGAATTGCGGTAAATGCGACATCTTTGTATAATCCCGGAGCACCATTCGAGCGCATGGGGGCACTGAGGAGTCGACCGATGGCAGCAGATGCTATGAGGGTTAGGGCTGCCTACTTGTTTCGTTTGTGATGGAGCTGTGGATTTGGCTTGAACGCACCGATTTTGCCGCCAAAGGAGACGAGGTTCATGGTGCTGGGGGGCTGGTGGGAGGGTTGGTGGTCGGACATGATGACGGGTGTTGCTAGGGCGACGAGGAAGAGGGACAATGCGAGGACACTTCAATTCATGTTGAGTAAAAGAAAGAAAGTAGGGGAATGAAGATATATAAGAACAGGACAGAGACAAATGAAATAGTCCTAGAACACACCGGTGGCAGATACACGCAACGCGATGCCGATCACATTGCTGTCGCTGGAGAGTGGGAGATATCACGTGCCTTGAGATGGCTCCAGACCCAGCCGCAATGAAACTGCGTGGGTAGAGTTCAAAGAGATACCGGAATTTTCACGCAAACTTCGATTACGCAACCCTCAGCCCAGCGGTCTCAGCCTTGTCTCTAATCCATATTACGTTAGATTACCCAAATTCAAGGTTTGCGGCCACTGGTTGCTCAGCTACGGAGGGTTGTTTTGTTACTTTAAATAAACATCGTTATTACCTCACCACCGAAAGCCGAGATAATCTGGTCCACTCGTTTTGCGTCAACCAAGCAAATCCCAAGCAATCTAAGCAAGATTTGAGGAAGCGAAGGGAAAAAGCGCTGGTTACGGTCACGTGTCGCTCTATCCAAAGTCGAGAAGCGACGCAGTTCGAGAATAATCCGAACCAGCCACTCAGTCCACGTCTTAGCATAGCCTCTTTTTTACCAGAGCCTGTCTTGTTGACTTTATCATAGGAGGGAAAGATTTCTACACTTCTCTTCTTCATCGTCTTTCTCTATTTCTGCTCTAGCTGCACATCATCGTCGCAGTCTGACGTACATATTATCACTGATCAGCCCGGCCTATCAAAGTGTCCTATCAGCTTGCTAAGAGACCATTCAGCCTTCCATCAACATCCATCGCACTCATCCACTCATCCACTCATCCACTCATCCACAAATACGAGCGAACGAGCGACGACATCTAGCAGACTGCTCAAGACTTACCATCTGCTTCGCAAGCAGCATTAAGACAGACACAAGCATCCCCTCATCATGGAGTTCAACATACATAACCTCCAGAAATATAAACTGGCTGTACACATCTTTCAAGCTGTTTTGATGGTCACAACGTGGGTTTTGGATATTGTGGTTATGCGATCGACAGCGATTATCGATGGCAGATTAGGATGGAACTTTGGTCTTGTATGTTCTACCATTCAAAATGTCTGGATGGATATTTTGCTGATCAGTCAATCTAGACCTTCCTCACCATACCTGCGATCATATATCTTACCATGTCACCACGATTTCCACGAACAAGAAAACTTGCGAACCCACATGCCCTACTAGTCGTTGACTTTCTCTTTTGTATTATGTGGTTGTCGGCTTTCGCTGCGGTCGCAAATTGGAATGGGACCGGAAAGTGCAACGGCGGATGTACTGTCAGCAAGGCAGTTGTCGCAATAGGTGTCTTCTTATGGTATGTTCGCAGCATATGTTTGGAAATTTGCACCGCCAGAAGCAGTGCTAACGTAGGACTACAGGTTCGCATGGATCATCTCAACAACAATGTCAATCTATGGCTTGGTATACTACAGAAGAGAAGGATATCTTCCAGGGGCGACTCGAGTACCGCACAATGCCAACATGATCGACCCCGACAAGGAGGCTTTCTCAACTGCTCCTCACGACGACGAATATGCCCCCGTACACAACGCCGATGAGCACGAACTGCACGATGATGGATTCCCAGGAGCATCAACACATGCCCCAGATTACGAAGCTTCAACTTATGGAGGTTCATACAGACCACCAACTGCTCATGACGAGTCGACTTCTTACACGGGGTATAGCGCATCGGCCTACAGCTCGCAAAATTCTCGCACAGGAAGAGCGCAATTCCCTTCGGGCAATTACGATAATCTTCCTGTTATTGGTGAACCTTGAGGGATTCAAAATCAAACATCATGATGTGATGGATAAATGTACTATTGATGTTTACAGGACCAACTGGGCGTTTTTTTCTCTTTTCATCGTCTGCTATTGTCCTGGTTTGATACCAATGAATGTTGTGGAATATGGAAAGGATAGGTACATGCTGGATTTGTTGGGAACGACGGAGAAACGGGCGGGAGAGATACATGATGGATGTGACTTTGAGAGGACAACACATGTTCGGAGAAGCGCAGAATATACATCACATGGGTAGTGGGGGGTAGGAGTGGTGGTGGCATAACAAAACACCTCATATATGTGTATTCGGAGGTTTTAGGAATCGAGGATGGATGGGCTAGGACGGTACATCGGATGCGTTAACGATCAAATCTCTCTGTACTCTTACGATTGAGTCTGAATGGTGTTATATAGGAAACAGAAATAAATACAGTCATGAAATATTTATGTCTGAACTTCCCACAGCGAGAATATAGACAGACAAAACCCAGGGCTGAATAGTAAAACATTTATCCACGGGCCGGGTGCTACGGTTTCATCATGTTCTAGGATGGCTTTGGATGCCCAATGTCTGTCTGATATTGATAGCTGCCGCATTTACTCACTTGTGCAGAGACTACTACAGTATGATGCGAATCATCATGTTCGGATTCGACATGTGGTCCTCGCCGAGAATTCCCTGCTGATGGGGTTTGCTTTTTCGGTGGTACGAGCGGGTGGAGCGTTGTACTTGGAACTTATCTACTTACCTTGATTCGAGTGTGAGGAGCGGAACAGTGCTTGGCAGAGTACAGTAAAGTAGGAGAGCATATGATAGGAGCTGTCGGTGAAGAGGTGTTCGGGCGTTGGCTGGCTACTGGGCGAATGGAAAACGGCGCACTAAACTATTGTATGCAGGGCATCGCGCTGATCTGATCTGATCTGAGGGGTGAACGAACGAGAGAATGGCGGGGGTTGCATATACACGTGATGAATACTACGCTGTTGAGATCGAGGGGAAGGGAGGAGAGGGGGAAGGGATCTCACGGCTTACCCCACCTTCCAACTTACTTCCTATTCCTGCTCCTCTTCCTCTTCCTCTTCCTCTTCCTCTTTCNNCTCTTCCTCTTCATCTTCCTCAACTACACCCGTAGCTTTAGCTTTCCCCTTGCCCTTTCCTTTCCCCTTTTTCGCTACCGAAGCTTTAGCTCTAGCACCTCGTTTCATGGCTGAGGGGGGCGGTGGAGTAGGTTCTTTTGCGTCTTCGGACTCTTCTTCTTCTGGCTCCGGCTCCGGCTCTGGCTCATCAGCAGCTTCCTGTTCAGACTCAGATTCGGGTTCGGGTTCGGGTTCAGCTTCTGGCTCGGATTCAGGTTCAACCCTCTCCGTCGACAAGGAAGATTTCTTTCCCCTAGACTTGGTACTAACGGCCGCGCCTCGTCGTCTGGAACTTGGAGGCGGTGGAGATGAAGATGGTGCTGCTTCTTCGTCTTCCATTTCAATATCGCCCTCGTCGTCTTTCCTCTCATCCGCCACAGGATTTCTCACTGTCTTCTTCGACGGAGTTTTAGCAACCTTTTTAGTCCTCGCTTCCTCTTCTTCTTCTTCATCCTCCTCCCCCTCATCCTCCTCCTCTTCCTCCTCTTCCTCCTCCGCCCCCTCAACTCTCGTCAAATTCCCCTCATCATCATAATAATCCCACTTCGCAACACCATTCCACATCTCCTCGTCATCCTCACTGTCATCCCGGTCAATATAGCTCTTCTTCGCACTCTTATCCCTTCCGCTCCTCCTCCTATCCCCGGAATCGATCGGTGTCCTGAAAACCTTTTCTTTCTTTGGTTTGGGTGTTCTCGCCACCTTTGGTTTTCGGGATGCGCCTGATTTGCTGTGTGAGCGTGAGTGCTCGGAGGACTTTTGTTTCTTGGCGGCGGGGAGGGAGGATTCGTCTAAGGATTTGCGTTTGGATGACTAGAGAGGAGAGTCAGTATGTAGGTCTGTTGATGATATAGTCTTTACGTTTGGGGTTGTTTTACCTTCTTCTTATCTTGCTCTCTGAACAATTTATCCAACAAACCATCCATTTCATCAGGAAGAAAACTCTTCTCCGCGATTTCTTGCGCCACCTCGTGCGACGGCAATGCCGAGAACAACTTCGCAGGAACTCGAACCTTAGCCGGGTAACTCTGCATCGTCCAACCCTTCTTCTGTTCCCATTTCGTGATGACAGTTTGTGCCAAATCACTCAAAACGTAAAGATTCTCTGATCCTTTGGGATTAATAGCATCGCGTGCTTGCTTGACGCTCTGGGCATACTTGAAGATAAGACCCAGGTTATCTTCAGACGCAACTGCCGAAACGTAGTACAAAATGTAGACAGCGTGATCTTTAAGCTCAGTAGGTTCAGTACTGTAATCTGGATGATGCGCGAGAAGGGACAGCAGACGAGGGAATGTCTTCTCGAGGACGGATGTTTTGGTGTCCGCGAAGACCTTCGCACGAGAACGAATCCATGTAAGAATCGAGCTCTTGAAAGCGGGTTCAGGTTCATAGGCAGTCAGGAAGATGACGGTGTAGAAACGATCGGAAAGTTTATCCTTAACCAGATATTTCTGCAATTTTTCAACGAAACCCTTTCGGACATTTGGAAGTTCATCCTGAGCGACAAATGCAAGACGATCGAAATTGGCGGGGGTTAGAAGATCATCGAACATCTGAGTAGTGCATAGCTTGAGCATCAGCTGAGCTGCTAGTAAACGAAGTCGTGATTTGTGATGTTGTGGCGTATCTTTTTGCTTGGATATTTCTCCATTGCCGATAATCAATGCATTCAAAAGCTTGTAGACTGGTTGGGCGACGATTTTCGCTTCCTCGGGAGTTTCAACCGTTCGCAGTTTGTTCACTAGAATCTTCAAAGCCCAGCATTTTGCCTGACATTCTTCGTCTAACACATCATCTGACTGCCATAACGGATCAGTCTCCTTTGCAGGTGTTCGTACTTGTAGTAGAATTTTCTGCGTGGTGATCTCAAGAATATCATCATTGTAGTCCTCGGCTATCTTAGCACCTAGTAATTGCAACTGACTGATTGCTGCCAACTTGGTCAAGTAGTGGTCACCACCATATTTCCAATCCTTGGTTGTCTTGTCCAAAAGATCTTTAATGTGCATCTCTTTCCGTTCTGTAGCAGCCATCAGGAGAGTTACAGCATATTTAGCAGCCCTAGGCGGAGTTCCATATAATGCATAGCTGATCAAGGTTGAAACAAACTTGCGATCCTTAGGAAGTGACTTTGACTCTGTCTTGCTTTTTGCAAATACTGCACATGCCTTCAGAGTTGCTACAGTGCCTGGATCATTGGCTCGTGTCTCGGATGGTGCTTCATCCTCAAGAGTCTTGCAGAGCTCCTTGATGTTTGCTGTCAGGACTTGCGGACTCTTCTCAGAGATCTCATTCATAACCTCTTGCGCAGTAGCACCAAGTCCTTTGTCATCAGTTCGTGAGAACTGAAGGATTGCAGGCAAATGGCTTCGATTGTAAACAAGGAGCGCTGAGCGATAAATGATCGGCATCATGGTGTCCAGAAGACCAGCAGGAGCGTTAGGAGCCGCCTCAATACGTTTGGCAAATTCCTTGATTGCATTATGAACAGTCTTGAATTCGCTCTTTGGGTCCATAGCATAACGTAGGAGTTGATAAGATCTGCGGTCGTGCATTTTTGCGTACTTGTGTAATTCTTGACTGGCTCTTAGGGGATCTGGAAGGAATTGGATAATGTAGTCGATGATTCCCTTGAGTTTTTGCCTAATGTCTGCAGCATTATCGTCCATGACACCACCGTTGAACTCTTCGCATTTTGAAAGGAAAGCTTGAAGAATATCGGAATACGCCTTTTGCCTAGCTTGCATTGCGAAGAATGCCTTTTTAGCCTTTGCATCGAGAGACCTGACCATCAGTAAGATGCGCTCTGCTCTGATTTTGTCTGCATCGAACGGTCCATCGGTAGCCACCTGAGACTGAGAAGCGCCATTCGACTTAGATCCCTTGGATTTCGAAGGAGGGTAAGTCAGAGGAATTAATTGCTCGAACTCCACGTGATCCAAAAGCACATAGAGGTCGGAATCGTTGGCGAAGAAAGCATCGAAAATCCTAGATGGGATAGCGCCCAACGCAGCAATGACGAGTTCGTTACCCGCCGCTATCTCTCCAACAGCCACTCCCCATATCGTTCCCAAAATCTTCATAGCTTCTACACGTACTGCGGGTTTGCGATCTCTCGCTCGATCCGCTAAGTTGCAAAGAACAGAGCCAGACTTCGTGACTGGTCCATTGGGAGCAAGCTTGGCCATGATGTCTGGCAAGTTGAAACCAGCCACTGCCTGGACAGCTGCGAGCCTGACTTTTTCATCTGCGTCGGTCAACTTTTCAGCTAGTGCTTTAACTAAAGCACCCTCCTCCTCGCGATTTAATCCTATACCTCCAGCTGAAGTTACCAGGATTCGTCCAACAGCGATTGTCCATGCTGCTCGGATAACTGCTGACTTGTCATTCTTTCGGCCCAAGAAACTATGATACACAGCAGGATGTGTCAGAGAAAAAGATTGTGGCGAGCTGGGTTTAGTGAGAATGTTCGTAGACTCCGGTTCAGAGTACTCATCAAGTTTAAATGGTGGGTAAGCTGCCGGATCCATGCTAGGAGGTGGAGGTGGACCTGCAGCACCAATTCCGGAAATGATATCTCCAAGAGTTGCTGTGGCCATCTTTCGTAATTCGACGTTTTCCGCTGATAGTTCTGCTTCAACCTGTGGGATGACATTCTGTAACACCGCAGGTGATGCGCGCCATAATTCTCGTAGGAGTTTATGAGCCTTTTGGAGCTCCTTCACATCGGCATCTGAAGGACCGGCGTGTGCGTCCTCTTCTTCAGATTCAGCATCATCGTTTTCCTTTCGATGCCCATTCGCCTTAGAGCCTCCATCAGAAACCTCCAACATAACTTCATTAAAATATTGGCTAACATAACGGGACATCTTTTCAGAGCACTCGTTGCAGATAGTCTTGGCCATGTTATAAGCTTCTGGCAGATCCTTCAATAATAGGGTAGATTGTTTTTCGTCGGCCTTTGCATCGTTTTTGCTTTTTCCTCCTCCAGGCGTCGCAGCTCGGAGGAATTGCGCCATAATGATATCTATAACTTGCGCGGGTATAACCTGTGCCTCATCGACCAGAGTAACCAGAGCTTGTGTCATATTGAATTCAACATCTTTACTGATTTGTTCGCCGGTGGAAGATTTCGAGGCGCCCGAAGTGATGTCGAAGAAGCTGCTGAATAGATGCAGCATAAGGTCGTCGGCATTGGGAACGTCGGTGAGTAGCACGATACTCTTGACATCTGCGAGTGATGACAAAACATATCTATGCTCTGTATTGTACCCATGTCCAGGATTGGAGAGGGCGGGTAGGATGGAAGTAACGAAAAGTGTAAAGATATTCTAAAACCTATTAGCATCCGATTTCAAGAGCTTCAGTCGCTGTGGCAGTCCCCTTACTTTGACTTGAGTTTGCGTGTATGGCGCATCTGGAGCGCAAAGCTTGAGTATGTCCACCAAGCAGCATGCTGTCCATGCCTTGACGCCGTTGTCCTTATGATTCAATAGATTCTGCGCCGCCAGCTCCTTGGCCACATCAGTAAGAGATGATTTATCCACTTCCTCCTGGTCCAGCTCCCGCAGCTCACTCGCGAGTCTTTTCAACCTGTCCAACAAAGTTGCTGTCGCGATGGGTTTTCCCGCGCGCCATGATAGTGGCTCGTTGAAGGACAATGTTGTGGAGGATTGAGGTTCAGGAGATTCTACCGCACCGCGGCGCGGAGCCATTTTCGATTAAGAACTCCAGTCGCGAAGATATAATTGATATGAAGCTTCTTCTGTGAACTAAATTGCCGAATGCGCAGATATCAATCGCTCGTTCGTATTTAATTGTGTTTGATGATGATGGATCGCTTCTCTGATCTCTTACATGGGTCAGTGGGTGGTGGATTATTCGCGTGTGGTACAGTACAAGGAAGCATCTCCAAGACGCGTCCAAGATTTCGCGGTGGAAAGTAATCACGCTTTCACTTTCCTTTTCTTGTTCACTTGGCCTCACTTTCACTACTAACCGTAGTACGAGTACATGAGGTATTACCCAAGATCCTTTGGTTTCATTGGTTCGATGTCTCTTCCCCAACTTGAATTGTTCTACGGAGGGTACCTTACAATTCCGGATCAACTTTGCAAGGCGTCGTTCTGCCAGATGGGCACCTTTCTTCAACTACGGCCGGCCGGACCAAGGGACCCTCGTAACATTGCAGGCAGATTGTAACTGGTATCGATCCATTACAAATATCTTTAAATGTTTACTCCCGTCACGAACTTACAAGTGCACCATGACTTTCCCACTAGGTCTGATCAGGCTGGACCCGTATTCGCTTTACGAAAGCTTCCACTGGCTCTTCGGGTAGAAAAAACAGACAGATTTGGGACAATAGATTGAAGCTGATTACTGCTATCAAACGAATATCCTAAAGGCCGTAAAATATCTTCAGAGTATTGTTACTGAACAAATGTCTCAAAGACTCTGAGAGACCATAACGTTTTCATTATCCGAGTGTCCTTTCTACACTAAGAGCCTATACCTCAGATCGATCGGCGTGTTCTTTCGAAGCCGAAGAGACTGGTCAATAGCCATCATCACCGGCTTTTTGTGGGAGCAGAAGAACGAGTCTACTGTAGCTTCAGGTCTGATATATCAGTATGCTTGCTGAAGTTGGAGCATATTGTCGATATAGGCCTTCGGTGTTCCGAGTTCTTGCTCGGATAGGTTACATAAGAGTCCGAATGTAGGCCGACAGCCTTCCCTGAGTTCGATCTTGTGGTCTACCCCGGGTCGATTGGGCGGCAGTTCCTTGGCCTCTGTCTTGCTGAACACCATAGCGAAGTCCTCGTAGTGTGGTGGGAGAGTCACAGGGATGTTCTGGGTATACGGCGGTTCATCATTGGCGATTGCGAGGATTGTGGCTGCTAGGTTCATCTCGTCTTCCAAGCTTGTCTGTATGGTGTCGTGTGTGGCATCGGTTAGTCGTTGTAGTAACGTGGTTGCGCCGACTGTCGATTCGTTTGCCGTTGAAGTCTAATCGATTCCCCGAGTCGATCGTCCGGTTGGATAGGTGTGCTTGCTTTCAGCATGAAAGTAAGCCTGGAAGACATCTTCGCCGACCAACGCTCATCTCTTTAACTGTATCCCACCAACGCCTTATCCACCTCAATAAGAGCCACATCCTCCAGACTTATCCCCCTCGATGATTCAAGTCACATCCTCCACCCTCGTACCATCGTCGTTCGCTTGATCGGGTCGCAGTCTGCAGCTGGGTTAACTCCGTTCGATATCATGGTAAGAAATGGATGTCTAACCTTAAACCTTCAAGCATGATGTGTGCGGTTTGATCACTAAGATCCCAACCACGAAAGTCCAAACCAATATTTAGGGCATTGTTGTCGGCCTGTTATTTCTACCTCGAAGAGAGTGGGTCTCGGAAAGTGTAGATAGAATAGCATAGCAAACGCTCCCAGTATTGATAGTACTTGAGATGATATGAATAAGCCGTGGAGTATGCGGAACCATCGTGGATTGCGCACAATATCTGCTGCTGGTGTTTCGTCCGCCATAGCTAAGGGTAATGATTGTTACAAAAATACCCAAATGGAAGAAGTCTCAGGGGATTTGCACCATATGCTGGTGCTTTCCTCATGGTTTGGTTTTTCGCTGAAGATAGATTTGAGGAAAGAGGGAGGTTGTAGATGTGAACCCTAAACTAAAATAGTCGACCAGAGATTTGAGCAAACCGACAATCATAATTCCCGCCCACCAGAGGAGAAGTCGACCGTGGAGTTGGACGATATACTGCGCTTGTGCAATTGGACAAACTTGCAAGGAAGTAAGCCTCCTGAAAGACATCTCCGCTCACTTGCAGTCAAGGACTGCTAGGGGAAGATGAGCATGCCTCTCCTCGAAGCATTCTCGTGGCTGATATCATTCTACTCGGCAGCATGATAGAGTGTCCATGATCTCCCAGGTGTGTTAGTGTTAGCTACTGGATTAGGTGGCTTGGGTTTCTCGAGGAAAGAGCATGTCCAGACTGGTGCCTTACCCTCCGGGAAGATCAACCTTTGGTACAGCCAGTGCATCTCACAATTTCATTTCCTGCGTTGCCTAGTGAGGCTCGACATGTAATCGACAGCTTACAAGTGTTCGTTGAAAACCCGTGACTTTTGGAAGTATGGTAGGTATTTGTCTTTACATCTTGTCGAAAGATACCCATGAACGAGGTGGGTAGCCAGAAATTGCTAAAATAGATGCGTAGTTGTGCAATGCAATCTATATTGACCTGGCGGACCTTTCCATAAGGTTAGAGGAAGCAAACGCTGAGTACATATATGAGCAGAGCTCACCTAATATGAATGTGCATCTCCTTTTGTCCCATCTGTTTGCTTCACCTATATCAGCAAATGACCAGAAGTGAATCTGCCTTAGACTCAATAACAAGTGGTTTGCTGGAATATGAATGGAGTAATTTCCCATCAACAGGAGTACTGATATCTGGCTGATGAGTGAAATTCAGTAGGTTAGTGCGAATGATTAGACAATCCAATCAATGACGCGTCTCATTTTTTGATGTTTGTTTGTTATCTAATTTCTAAATTCACTTCGCCATGTGCATCACAGTCACCAAATTTCACCATTCAGACATATATCTCAATCCTGCCTCTGACTTCACCACAACAACTGCAACTAAAACCACACTCGTTTGGATCCGTACAAGTAGCCTCGAAAGACTCCTGTCTTCAACGATTTATCTCACCCGCTACCTTGACCAGGAATTCCTCGAATTGATTTCGTTATTATCTGATCAACGATAGTTACCTCGCACGATATAAACTTCTTTTCTGTCATTACCAGTCACATATTCATCTTACACTTCCTTCCACCGCGCTACATTTCGAGCCAAAATCGAAACAATGAATCTCTTCTTGGGTATTATTTGGTCCTTGGTAGCATTGACTGCTGCTACCAAACCTTTGATCACTCGCCATCAGCCTGATGCAAACAATGGTGCGCTTTTATATCCTTCTCGTCCTCGTCGGAAAGTATATCACCAATTGACTAGTAGGTGATACAGCAGTTCACCATCGAATCCGACAGCTTGAAGCTGGTGGTTTTGTCCCTCCCAATTCATCCTTGGTCACACAAAACAGCGTTGTTGTCGCGACAGCCTCTGTCACTGGCAAAATGTTCTCGAATGCAACTTCATCTGGTTCTCCATCTTTCATTTCTGTCGCTCCTACCAGTTTCCTCGACCCTGCTCCAATTCCGAGGAAAAGCGTATCTACCCTTGTGACGGTTGAGAGTGTGACTCTTCCTCAAGAAACATCGACTGAGACTGACGTCGTTTTGACCACTTTGTCTGCCACTCCAAGTACTACGTAAGAGCTCAAGCAAATCGCAAAGTGAGTTTAGCTATACTAATGACTGCTCTTTTTCTCGCAGAGGAAGCATTAAGGATGTTGCCGGTAACACACTCGGGTATGTGCAACTTCCTTGGTATGGATCAATCTTCAACATTGACATGACTTTAGTAATCAAAAGACATCTGAAGAAACTACGCTATCAGAATCTTCGAGTGCGCCAGCCGTGATAGCAACCACCGTAACGCTTATTCCAATTGAGGCATCTAGTTCTCAAACGTCCAACTCATTGTCTGAGTCTGCCCCAAGCTTTCAAACTGTGCAAACTCCTGTTGCTAGCACAGACTTGCCATCTACCTCCGCTTCGACTGCTTCATCCAACGATGCCAGCTTCCAATTGACGATCTCCTCGACCACTACTACCACAACCACGCGTTATACTACAACTACGGTTACGGACGCCACTGTCACAAGTACGGCCACCTTGTTGGGTGCATCCTCCACACAAAGTTCCATCTCCTCAATCACTCCTCAAAGCCTCATTGGTAAACTTCCCAACAGTGGCTCCTCGCCAAGTGACACATTTATCGAGACGATTACCTCCGGCGGCAGCACTTACACAACGACCGAGACCGCCCCTGGCAGCACAATGACGCTATCTCTCGCTATAAACCCTGCGTTCGACAACTCTGCCTCATATCTTCCTCCTCTATCCAGCAATACTGTAGCCGGTCTCGCCACATCTTCATCCGCCTCGTCATTTTGCACATGCCCAACTCCACAAACCGTCACCGTTACCCCACAAATTGTCACCGTTACCCAGACTGTCTCACCACCGTCCACTACGTCATTCACACCACAAATTCCTCCTAGTGATGGCTTTGTGGGAGTTCCTGCCACAACTTCCCTTCCTGCCACTACCTCCATTCCTGCTGAAGAGACAAAGTCATCCAAGAGTAGTGGTATCCTGGAGTCTGTTCAATCTACAACTCTTTCATACATACCTACGCTTTCCATTCTACCTGCCGCGCTTTCTTCCCCTTCCTCCTCAACCACAATCTCTATCTATCCATCGTCACCATCTCTGGTAGCCTCGCTCTCTCAAGCAACAACATACCCTAACAGTACTATTCCGTTCAGTACTAGTGGCAGCCTCCTTGGGACCGCTATTCAGCCTCCTACTTCCGCCTCTTCAACCCACAGTTCTGGCGAACTACCTTCCAATACACATCTCTCGGTAACACCTGTTCCTCAAGCCACTTCTCCACTCACATCCAGCGGCGCGGCCGATGTCCGTCAAGTGTTTAATGGCGCGGAGAGGGTAGCACTTGTCTTTGGGTTTGTGGCTCTTGTCTTACTTTTCTAGGTTGAACATTTGCTTGCGTTCCTGCACTGCATTTAGCCGTCCTATGAGAGTCAACATACAGAGACTGATGATTTTAGAAGCAATGGGGAGGAAGATGCGCTGTTTTCATTTTATTTCGTTTGCATTCGCACAAGTAGTAGAGGTCTATATTGAGCGGTTGGCGGAGGATGGATAAAGGCACAGATAGATGGCTTCATCTAACTTGTACTGTATGTACTTGACACCTAGTTACCTTAGGATAAGAAAGCTACCATGGTGGATAGTTACGATGGTTGTGATGGATTTTTTTTGTCCCTTACGATGAGAACGCGATACCAATAGAATGGGAGGAAACAAGGAATACAATTTTATGATTGCTCACCAAATTGCAGTATGATTGTACGGGTGGCTTCATTGTAGTATTTGGTGGCTTGTTTTCGCAGGTGAACTAAAGATATAGGTGGATATGAGTGCGGTCCGGAAGCCACTGGGCGGTAAAAGTGTCCTCTGACAGCCTGACAGCCCCGATGTTGTAGTGCTTATGCGGAGCATTTGAACCTAAGTGCCGATCTTCAGCCTTATAAGGAGAGCAACACACTAAACACCTGAAGCGAGACGCTAATGTCGGAAGAACTTTAGGTGGCAGAAGCTTAAAGCCGACCTTTGAGGATCAAACAAATCCACAATATCTCTATGGAAGGAGAACAGCAAAAGGAATACTTCTACAACTGAGACGAAGTTGAATACAGGACTGTTGCTTCTGCAACCTACATCATTCCTATCGATCTGCGATCCAATTGCAATTCCTTTGTTCCACGAAATCAGCTTCACGATCGTCAATTCCCCAACATGAGTGGTCCCGTACGAGACATCCAGGCGCCTGGCCTCCCCGCAGAAGGCGACTTACTACGAAGCATGCGCATGGAAGTCGCCAACCTCCTCGGACGCAACAGCCCCAATTTCCCTGGCGCACAGCCCGTTAGTTTCACCCGGCGACACCTCGAAGAACTAACGCGACAAGACTACTACGTATGCGAGAAATCGGACGGCTTCCGCTACCTCCTCTACCTCACCGTCGACGGCAACGAAGAATGCCACTACCTCATCGACCGCCGCAATAACTACTGGTACATCCCCAAAGGCGCCCTGCACTTTCCCATCCCGCGCAACGTCGAAGCCTTCCATCGCGACACGCTTATCGACGGCGAGCTCGTCATGGACAAGCTCCCCAACGGGCACATCCAGCCGAAATACCTCGTCTTCGACTGCATGGTTCTAGACGGGAACAGCCTCATGAACCGCACGCTCGACAAACGCATCGCGTATTTCAAAGAGCGTATCTTCACGCCCTACGAAGAGCTGCTGAAGGAATACCCTGAGGAAATCCAGTACATGCATTTCATCATGGAGCTCAAACAAATGCAGTTCAGCTACGCGGTCGAGATGATGTTCCGCCAGATCCTCCCCTCTTTACCCCATGGCAACGACGGTCTCATATTCACATGTCGCAGCACCGAGTATAAACACGGAACGGATCAGCACATTCTCAAATGGAAGCCCGAATCCGAAAATAGCATCGATTTCCGACTTTCCCTCAAATTCCCCACCGCCGAACCCGACGCCCAGGACCGCGCCGACGGGCTCACAGATCCGTATACCGACTACGACGCCCTGCCTGTATGCAACCTGATGGTGCATGTCTCTCAGGGTAAAGAGACCTGGTACGGAACGATGTTTCTGGAAGAGGAGGAGTGGGAGAAATTGAAAGCGCTGGGCGAGCCGCTGCAGGATCGGATTGTCGAATGCTATATGGATGCGAAGGAGCGCTGGCGGTTTATGAAGTTTAGGGATGATAAGGAGAATGCGAATCATACGAGTACGGTGGAGAGTGTCATTGAGAGTATTAGGGATAGGGTTACTGAGCAGGATTTGATTGCGGCGGCGAGGACGATTAGGGATGAGTGGAAGAGGAGGGCGGCGGCGCAGCAGGCGGCGGGGAGGGGGTAGATGGGTTGGGAGTTGTGGATGGACGGGAGGTGCGGGAAGA
>LLKJ01003564.1:0-21495 GCA_002242865.1 Clarireedia sp. CPB17
GAGGTTAGTTGTGTGGTGGGGTTGGGAAGGAGAAGGAGAAGAATAACTCACGTCATATCCGATGATCTTCAACCACTCTTTCATACCCTCTAGTCTCGGTCTTCCTTTCAGCTGAGCTCTGACTTTCGTCTCTGAGGCATCGGAGTCTAGTTTCGGGAGAGTAGATGAGTATGTAGCAGATGGATCTCTCATCCTCCGTTTACTTTCGAGGAGCTCGACGGCACGCTGTGACGGGGGGTGTTTAGCATGGTGTCATATATATGGAGATCGTGGATTGGAGAAAGTAAGGTGTAACCGACTTTGTATAGCTCGGAGGCATCACTTTTGTTTGTGATGTTCTCGAGTGTGGTATGTTCTGGCTTCTCTTGCGTTGAGCCTTTCACTCCATTTCCATGAACTCGCAGAGTTCCATTGCCAGATTCATGAAAAACCGCGTTCAGCTGATTCTTTATTTCAATCCCATTTAGAAAGTCATTTGTGATTGCGCTTGCAACCGTCGCCATCCTGATATTCATGAAACGTCTTGCCCAGCTCACTCTCACTCTTGGAGCTTGTCTAGATTTCCACACAGGTAATATCGGCACACTATATACCAACTGCGGGTAAGGCATGGGATATACTTAGATACAACGAGAATCCGTCCACGCGTTTGGTTGGGCTGGTAATTGCAATCCATGTTCAAAATAAGGACAACTACCTATCTCACAGGATCGTAGAGTACCGGGATTCCTCTTCTTCCGGATAAGAATCACTGGTTCTCGAACATCTATACGAGTATACCGCCGGCGGAATCTCTTTTATTAATAGATTCCGGTATGCAAAAGTCAGATCCAGGCCCCTTGTAGGTTAAATCTAGTCATATTTAGCCTAGCCTAGCACGACTGTATATAGGCATGTATCTGCTGTACCAATTGTCTAACAGGTACAGGGTACTGATTAAACCTCCCACACCCTACCTTCCTCATCAATCTACACCTTCCTCAGCAAGTTGGGCGCTTCATCAAGCTTGTAAGCTTATACATAATTGCTCTCTAGATGATTTTACCGCTCAAATCCACCAGGATTCTGATCGAGCGACTAGCTTTCGTAAATCATCGCGCTTCGCGATCTGATTTGAGGCCATTTTATCCCCAGACTTCTGATGGATGTGCTTAGGGTGGGGGAGTTGATTGATATATGAGAACGATGGTGATTTGTGATGCTGCTGTTTCTTTATCCTCTGTGCATGAATTGGTCGTTGAGGTAAGTTTGGGTCTTGTTGTTGGCGACCGTTAAGGCTGTGCTTATGGAAGCTTTGGCTAGAACTAAATTCATCTGCTGTACGCGTCTCAAATAAACCTGCCATAATAAATGCTCATCAACCAACGTGTATATCTGTTTAAGGGTGAAGATTTGAACAATAGTATATTGATAGAACTCTGAAAATGTGTATCTTGAAGACGGAAGGAATCGTCAAATCACTAATAGCGCTTAGTGTTAGCTAATTGTTGCACGTTGTAATCACGTGCTTATCACATGATAGTGGTGAAGACGTCATTGAGGTGAGTTCTAGGACTTTTCTCAACTTTGTGTAGAAGTATCCGGGACCTTACATCGCAATATCGAGGTATGAAATAGTTAGATTGGTCCGGAGCCTGATCGATTATATTTGATGGGTTCCAACTCGGGATAGGTAAATCTTGGTGATCACTGATCAGGAACGTTCTGCTAAACCAACATCTCAGGTTCAATAAGATGGCTTATCAGTTGAAAACCTTTCTCATAGGTGACAGGATTGTATGCGGAACTGCTTAACCAGAACAAGTGTTAGGGCGGATATTAGGGCGGATGTAACACGCAATTCACTGAACATCTGGCAGTATCACCACCTAATCTCGATATTCGCACCTTTGCAATTAGTGGTAGGATGCTATGATTATAAATTTATTATTAAAATACCCTGAGTCCTGAATTGATAAGTAGGAAAGAATTAGCTACAATTAACATCTTCTCTGTTCCCTAGCGAGGCCATATTGATAACCTCTCTTCGACACACTCAAAGTAGGAACTTTCGCAGATCTCACGGAGAAGCTATGAATGAAGCCTGGAGGATTGCATACCTAGGTCGATCAATCAGTGATTTCTGAATAGACAGAGGAACTGCGGAGCAGAGTACTAGCCGCATGGTCAAGTCTCACAACAACAGTATTGTGAAGCAGCCATATAAACCATAATAGTCACTCTCTCAGGAGTGGCGTCACTTTTGGGTTCACAAGTATGGTTCTGAAGTCACAATTAGTTATCGATTCGATTCGACGAATGCGGCAGCCTAACGCGGACCTAAGTTACCACCCACATATAAAAACCGTGCAGTCCCTTAGTCGTTTAATTCGAGGTCGTCAGCCGCGAAAATTTTTCCTCCCCGCGTGTAATCCTACTCGCAGTACACAAAACGGTCACTCGTTCACCCAGCGAGTTTGGGGGCCATCCGAATTTTTCAGTTTTGCATTCAACCCGTGAGGCTAACCCATGATTTTCCATCTGCACCTTCTATTAAAAAGCGAGTCCAGGCCAAGAAAGTGGCGGTGATGTATCTGCGCAGCTGGAAGAAGTCCTAGATACGGCGCACCATAACTGAGCCATATCTCGTGTAACTCACATTTAACAGGCGAGACTCAATATTGCCTATTGGTGGCCTGAGCAACAAGTGCTGTATGTATCGGAAATGGCATTTGGGACTGGAGTTTTTGTTAGGTGGTTGGTCGAAAGTATATAAAAAGCAGTCAGATACCCTGGCTATATGTTAATTTCTGTATCATTCAAACCACATTCTAAGATCAGTCTCACACACTCCACCTCATTATCTATATATAAACCAATTCAAAAAGCCACTCGCACCTGTTCACTTAGCAAATATGCCTCAAAACACGACCGAATCCGTTCCCCTAAAACGGCAATCTACCGCAACTTCCTCATCGTCGACACCTCAAGCTAAAGCCCCTAAGCAAAAGAAGTCCTAAGTGAAGAAGACCTCTGCTCCTGCAGCCAGCACGTTATCCAGTCAAAATAGAGCCACTGCAACTACTACCACTGCTACCCAGAGGCCTAGTGCATCAACCAAAGAACGCAAACCCCAACAAGACGCAAAGAACTCATCGCCGTCATCGGATAATAAATCACGAAGTCGTCCCACCGGTACCACCATGCCCGACTCCTCAAAGCCTCGTGTCTACGAAAAAGAACTCAAACAAATTGAGGCCAAGCTCAAGGGTCTGAATAACAAGTTCGACCAATCGAAAAAGATTTGGAAGACCGA
The DNA here is from genome assembly GCA_002242865.1 of Clarireedia sp. CPB17. Taxonomy (NCBI): domain Eukaryota; kingdom Fungi; phylum Ascomycota; class Leotiomycetes; order Helotiales; family Rutstroemiaceae; genus Clarireedia; species Clarireedia sp. CPB17. The sequence goes on from LLKJ01003564.1 coordinate 3,296, forward strand.
GAATTTGACAAAGTCCGACCCCGAGTGGCAAATAAGAGATTTCCACGAGTTGCAAAAAGTTATTAATCAGAGGCGCGAACTGAAGGAAGAACTTGCGGGAATAGAAGATGAAGATAAAGAAGGAAAAAAGATATTGAAAAGTAAATTACTTGACAATCAGAGATGGGTCAAAGGATTTGTTACTAGGACAGGATGGGAGATTACAATATATTGAGAGTATACTTAGAGGAAACAGAAGATTCAACATCATCTGGAAGGGCATTAGGACTGTACAGTAACTCTTGATATCAGTTAGTCTGGTATATCTAGAAAATAAATAAAAGTTGCTGTTGTGTTCTCAAATCGAATTTACATCCACGTTGATGCTGACACGCACAATGAATAGAAATTCACGTAGAATACTACTACACAACTGAAATTCTGATCCTTGAAAGCTGCGATATCGTAAACTTCTATGTAGTCAGCTGATTCGTGCTCAAAATAGAGCTATCATCAGAATTTCACTTGTTCCTCCAATATCGCACGAAGAAAAGTCGCTGACCCAACTAGTAACACCGCTTGTGGTTTGTATGTTAGGTTTCGGCCCGCATTGCTGCATAAAGATATTTTAACTGCTCCGAACTTTTAGTTGCACCTGTAGTCTCGGTTATCTCGTGTCCTTACTCCTGAAGGAACATTGACTGGCCTCCCTCGTCTAACAGGTGGCATCGGCCTCCAAGGAAAGTACTGTAAGTCGACCCTAGAGGCCTCGTCTAGCAATTAAGGTGGTTTCCACTGGTCCATAACAAACCGACGAGGCAGCACACATTCCTGACTCATTCGTTCAACTGGCATAATTGGTCGACTCGTACAATCTTACAAGAAAAGATATCAAAGCTCAAAAGTGTTATGTAGTTTGCTCGTCGATTGCCGTATGTCCGTCTGAGAGTCCAATCAAACAGCCACTCCAGGTGTTATGTACACGTACATCATTGCCCATACAAAGTGCTGTGGTCATCAAATATAGTATAGTGCACTTCATGAGCCCTGGATGTTTGTTGGTATAAAATATATAAAACATCAATGAGAGGCACTCAATGCCACTAATTCAGTCGAAATCATCTATAACTATATAATCTATCGTCTGTTAAACTATTCAGTAGGCACTCGGATATCTCACAATCCCAGCGGAATTATTAATACCAACAGCACTGCACGAGAACCTAGCAGCAGTAGCATCGTCCAAATGCCCACCCAACACACCCGCGACTTAGGTAAAGACGGACGCACAAAACCAGGTAGAGATGCCAATGACTCAGGTGGGAAAAAACCACCAGGGGATGTAAACAAGCAACCTGTCACCAGTTCTCGGTCATCACAATTACAAAATGCATCTCCATCTGGCCGTCCGCTATCTCGATCCTCTACTGTTCCCAGAACTGGTCACACAAAACTAGGTGAAATAGACAGAATCAAGAGCAAGATCAGGAGTATGGAAGAAACTCTCAAAGCTATAAACAACAAAGAATACGATAAATTTCCGCGATACACCCCTAGGATGCTAGAAGTAGTAGCAGAAGGTCTCAATGCGAGAGTTGAATGCCATGAACTCGCGCTCAAACTGGTTGACAATGAGTCTAAGCTTGAGGAGAAGCTTGTGAAGACGAAAGCAAAGAAAGAACATTTAGAAAAGGAATTGACTGAAACGAAAGGGGAGTTAGCTGAAATGATGAAAAACCTCGTGCAGTTGGAGAGATTAGTAAAAACCACGGCTAAGTGTGTGAAGGACTACAATGAAAAGGTTAAGGAGAGAGAAGAATCTATTACCAAAAACAGGGAGACTATTGAGAATCTTTTGAATTGTAGGGTTCTAGAAGACTAGGAAACGACAACTGAGCGGGGTTTGGTTTTGAGATAACTATATATTATCAGAAAATAGAGCCGATATTTTCTGGTGTTTTGGGAGTCTGGGAGTGTGGTATTGTATCTTGCTTCAAAATAATCAGTAACTTACGCTACCAACTTCTCTCCCTACTGTATATTTGTATCGAGTCCTATAAGTAGGCCCAATCTTGTAGACAGAAATCAAGTAAAATAGCAGCAAGGGTCATTGTTGTTTACATCGACCAAATAAGTAATAACCCCTATTGGCTGTCCCAAGTTCGTTGTGTCGGAGTCTTAGCAATTTCCAACTTCTTATATTAAAGCTGGTCTTCACTCTAAAGCGCCAATCGGATCAATCCCCGCAGCGCGTCAGAGTCGACAAGATCACTAATCAACTAACCATAATATATTAAACAGCTTATGCCTTTCAAAACATGGAGAGCGGAGCTACGACTCGGTTAATGTTAACAACGAAGATTGTGATAGGGATCTTAGACGAAAAAGAGATGATATTGCCTAAATACTGATAAGATATAGAAAGACTGTCAACAGGGTTTCCTTTCCATCTAATCTAGGCCCTGTAGACTTCTAAGAAAGGAAAATAATGTATAATCGAAGCAAGGCAAGCACACATCATATTTAGAGACTCAACAGCTGCTTCGAGTAGCATAGCATGACTTGACCAGCTGCGTTGATGAGTGAAAGTGGTTATTTGGATCTTCAATTTCCACTTCGATTCTGTTGGCAATAAGATGGGTCATCAATTCAGCGGTATGTAGGTAGCACATATCATAGGTGGTTATGATAGGTGTGAACCCAAAAGTGACGCCACTTCTGAGGAAGTGACTGATATGCTTTATATGCTTTCTGCTTCACAATAGGCATCCAAGTTACAACCCGGCCGGTGCCCACACAACCAGTAGATTTAGTTCGCAGCCTAGTTTAGAGCTGCCTCGTCCAGATGTTGTGTGAAGCGACGATTTCTATATAACTGGTCAACTTTTTATTGTAGCCGCTTCAAAAGTTTCAAAACTACATTTTTGTTCATGAATTGAGAGGGGGAAAACCACAACAAAACAAGCACATCGATCATCCCTTGATTCCCCTTTCTCCCCCATACTAAACTTACACTTAACTAAGAATTCCCCATACATCATCTCCAGCTGTCTTTCTTGTTAAGCATCCCTTACACCACTGGTAGATTTCTATTCCTGAAGATGCATAAATTCAATCACACCACAGGAACACACGGCGGTACACATGCCCCTAAAGCCAGGGCTATATCCCCAAATGGGAAGCCCAAAGTTCCCAGCGGAAAGCCTAAGGTTTCATCGAAAATATCTACTACAAAAGACAAACAATCAGGATCAAACCTGCCCTCAACCAAGGCCAGTGATAAAGAATGCAGGAGTCGCATCTTAAGAGTCGAAGATAGACAACCCGGTTCCGGCTCTCCGTCAAGAACACGTGCTACGTCTCTTTCTGGCGTTGTCCCCACGACCCTGGAATCTATCGAAGGTAACCAGCTCGAGATAGCCAGGGTCAACTCAAATATCGCTCAGATGGAGCAGGATCTCAAGGATATAGCCAAGACGAAGTCCGCGATCACGGAGCTAGAACAACAACTTAGAGTTATAGGCAGCGGCTTTGACACCAATCCAAAGGACGGTTCTAGGCTGGCAGACAAACTATCAAACGAAATTCGAAAATCAGCTTGATCGCTACAAGTCCGCGATCGGTTTGCTTGAAGAGGAGCATAAGCTCCTGAAGAAGGTTGCGGCTGTCAATGAAAAAAGGTGGGAGGCATATGAACAAATAAAGGAGAGGAATTACCATTTGGACAAATCGGATAAAGATGCTAGTTTGAGTCGTGCAGCTCGGGCTGCACAGCTCCAACATGAAGTCGAATTGAAAGCCAGCTTAGATGGTTGGAACAAACGTAGTGAGGAGAAAGATGAAAAAGCCCGGAAGCTAGAACTTGCTTTGAAGAAAAACGGAGAACAGATAAAAGCATGTTTGGCAAAACATAAGACGATTCAACCGGGAGAACAATGAAGTTCGAGGCCGTTACGGGCATCACGCATTACGGGCATGTAAGGCTACTCGCAAGCTAGAGCTACGAGTGACTAGCACTTAAAACCTTTGTAAGAATATGCTTTTAAGGCCTTTGAGTCCTCTGCTCTCTTTCATTACAAACCCTAAGGATTTTACTAAGTTTACTTTGCTCTGTTCGTCACACCCGCAGCTGTTATATAAAGAAAAATTGGATTTACTTATACTGATTCTGCTTGCGCTGTCAACTTGATAGATGTACGTGTGCAAACTAAATCCGAAAAGGTAATTGGATGAAAAGTGATGCAAAAGTAAGACTTTATCGTGATGAAGAAAGTCAACAGGCTAGCATGATACTCAAATATCGACAGAAAATGCACCGCATTGTAATAAATTGCCTTAATTGCAGTGCACTCGAACCAAAGAAGCGCCGAGTAGGTAGACGGTAGACCCTTCTACCAACATCCCCCCCTGCACGATGCGCGGGTCGCGCGTAGCCCACCATGTAGGCCCAGAATCACAAGCAGAAACCAACAAACTGCGGCAACAAGAATCGCTGTTTATATCCCGACTAGGGATTGCAACCCTGGCACCCAGCAATGGTCGGCAGGAATGATTGACTCGAATAGATACAGGATCTAAACTACGGTCTAGAAGTTAGGAGCCGACTACAGCACTCGCTGTTTATTTCCCGAGTAGATATCACAACCCTAACATCCAAAGAACTGCCGGCAAGAATTGCTGACCCAAACCAACACTGCCCTCTAAAGCTCGGCCTACAAGTTAGTAGATGAGTACATGTATAAATTAGCGTAAAGTAGCATGTACTTACCTACTACATTCAAATCACTATTCATATGGTTCTCCTACAAATCTCCTGTGCAGAATAATCGATTCGCAATATCATATCATTTCATATCATACTATATCAATCTCAGAGCACCTCCACCTCCGCCAACTCGTGGATCCTCCGTCATATCATTCAAGTTGAGTTACTCACCATGCCACGCGGACGTGACCCGCAGCTACCAGCTTCTAGCCCGGATAGTGGTAATTTACCACGTCATGGCAGCAGCAGCAGAAGCAGAAGCAGTAGCTCCAAACCCAAGTTACCCGACTCCGGAGACAAACCCGAAGTCAGTAGCACACAGCTAGTCGTCGACAAAGACATCCTTACAAACGAAAACATCCGAGTGGAACATGTAAAAGTCAAAGAAGAACGTCTTTTGGCCCTGGAAAAAGAGGCGTATAACCTGAATAAGAATAAGAAAAAGAACGTCACTGAATTGCACTCTACATAGAGGAAAATTAAAATTTGCCGAAATTCACTCTATAACCTGGAACAGATACTACGTTGGAGCATGGATATTGAGACAGCCATAAAAGAGAAACAGAAGGTGGAAGCACAGATCAATGAATTAGAGAAAAAATCGGAAAATGCACTGAGAGTTCTAGCGGAGAATGAGTCTATAGAAAGTTCAAAATAAGGCTGTTGTTAGCACATCTGAGGTTTTCGATACTAAAGACATCTATGGAGTTTGAGAATTCGCGATAGTAGAAGTTGGTATTGGGAGTTCGGCGTTATTTTTGACATAAGAATAATTTGTTTGACGGATTTTTCTGCATCGGGGTTGAAATTTAGGATATAGATAATTATGATTTTTCTATATGATCTTGCTTTCTTCCCCTCCACTTAGAGTGAATGTGATATGAAATATATTCCGGAAACTATCACTATGGGAAGCTAAAAATGAATGAACTGGTGAACCAAGTATCCTAAGAGACGGATAGAACTTTGTACCGATGCCCAGCCGATATTTGACCAACTTTCTATCAAAAGTGTATACAGGGAGCTACAAGAATGAAGGTAGTATTTGTACGAATGCATGAAGAAGAGCAGTACAGAAAGGGAATCGAAGTGGTTAAGAACTCAGTACCTACTTCCTGTCTAGGCTGTGTCCGGGTTCTATGTAGCTACTACCTTCGATACTCGTACTCTCATAGTTCCTATTTCCTACCTAAACCACTCCGTCGGTTCCTCACAGATCCCAGAACTTAATAAGAATTCCATCTGCTCTCCAGGTAGCCCTAGCTCCGCCAACTTCTGCCCCACGGTTCACAGTCCGGGGAGATCTACAACACGGCCAAAGTATGTAGGTAGAAACTCAAGCGGAGGCAGCAACGGCTGCTGCCTATATCAACCAGGGACCGAATTTCCCGTCGGCCTATCCAATACTAGGTAGTAGCGGTGTATATAGAGCAGAACGAAGAACACCATTTATCTATTCTCGATTCCATTCACCCATTACGCACTCGCCACTCACACAAAAAACTTAGAATACCTCCCATACCATTACTTCAAAACCCAGTTTGGAAATATAAGTCAATCGATTTATTCACTATGTCTAAGGCCCACGACTCGAGCCTAAAATCCAACAAAGGCAGCACCCGCACCACCTCCACTGTACCCAGAGATCAATCTACCAAGCGCCAGGAGAAACAAGTTTATGACTTAGACAACGTGCTTCCAACCGCGAAGGACATCGTCGGTACACTATACGATATCAAGGAGCGCGAATCAATAACCAAAGAAAATAATAATCACACGAAGAACTTATACACAAAGCTCGATGGCGAAAAGGACATGAAAACACGGAAAAGAATTTACGGCAAGATCAACGATCATGACGCGATAATCGAGTACATCTATGATATTGGGGTCTTGAAACAAGAGCTTAAGGAAGCGATTGCCAGTAACGATAAGAAGCAGCAGGAACGGCAGATCGGGCCAATTCTAAGAACGTTAGAAGCTCATATGGGATGTATCAAGGATAGGGAAACAAATATAGCACGTTGTCAAAAGAAGCATGGTATATGATCCAAGGAAGGCTCGTCGGAGTTAGAGCAAGGATTTATGGCTTATGTAGAAGATTTACGCTGTTGAACACCGCTAGGGGGGCTTGTTTTGGATATTGGAGAATACAGAATATGTGGAATCCTCTTTGCTCGGTTATGTGCCATGTTTAGATCTGCTTCGAGTCGTCGAAAATGGTATTGCTAGATTGAAAATATACTCAAACAAGGACGGTGAATAAATGGTGCTAAGTGCGCCGGCTTTGACCAGAACGAAGACATGACATCAACTTTGAGTCGAAGTTCAGGAAGAAGTGATTTGGCTACTCAGCCTACAGCAATCTTCACTGAGGCCATCTAATTATCATACAGTGACATGCATAGATAGTGGTAAGGAAAGCAACATCTTCAAGCGCAGCCTGAACTTTTATTCCGAGCTACGCCACGGCCAACGGCGATCAATAGACGCTTTTCTCTCAGTCGAGATAACTATCGATTCCACAACGCCAAGGCAAACGCCAACACCTGATCCGAACCTAGGCTCTAGCACTTAAAAGAGTCGCAGCTGCATACCAGGCATCTAGTTAGGCAACCCCAGCCACGGCCAGGCCACCAGATCCGACCATCCCAACAGCGAGCCCATGACGCGCATTATCCTAACTTAGTAATCTCATGGGCTAATTCAAAAGCCAAGACAAGGGTCTCATGTCATGTTGTCTTGTGAACGCATACCCTTGGTACAGGTCCTGTGCAGTGCAGAGATAGATAGCCTCTTTAGGCACAAGAGCAGTGCCACGGAGGGGCCCGCGGTGGTTGGTCACCTATGGTGGCCGGATGGCAGGGAAATACATAGCAACCGAGAATTGGGTTTGAGGCGCAAGGCTACCGAGATCCGCGGCGACGTCCCAGGGGTAAGAAACCAGTCGTGCGTAGGAGTAAGAATTGCGGTATCACGGTGGGCAAAATGTTCGACAACTACCGACCGAACTCCCGAAAGGCTGTGTTCTATCATGTGTTGGCTTCGGAGGTCTATTGGAGGCCGCCTCGTACTTGTCCAGGGCCGCAGCGATAAATCTTTCCCCTCTTAGGAAATCTTGTGTAGGATGTTGATGATACACAATTTAGACCAGGTCGCGGGTATCAATGGATTGTATGAAGTGGCTTTGCTGGTATGGACTGATAAATTTATGTGGGACAATATGGGCCAAATGCGAAATCTCTGTAGGTTGCTGCAAATGACACCGTAGTGAAGATGTGGGGAGAATTTAGGATGCAGAAAGATAAGGAGCTGCATAAATAAACCTCCTTTAGCTTCGAGATCATATGAAAATCATCCACATATCAATCATCCCATCAATCATCCCATTAAACGACTCTGATTAGTACAATACTTCCATTTCCCATAATGTCTGACCGAACACTCCCACACAGACCACGAGGATCCCAGAGCGGAGGTAACGATAGTAAAATTCACGGGCAACCTACAGGGAAGGAGCAAACAAAAGAAGAGAAGAAGGCGGGGAAACGCAAAGGTAGCGGAGATCCAGCTACACCAGCCAAAAAGCGTCAAGAAGGTCGCCCTAGATCTACAGAGGCCAGACCACCTTCCAGACCCCCGCCAAATTCTTCCGCTTCTAGTGGTGTGTCAGCCTCGGGATCATCATCCTACCGGGATGAGATCAAAGAACTCGAACAAGAACTATCCTTAATAGAAATAAGACAAGACTACTGTCAGAGAAAGCTAGGAATTCTTCGTGAGATTGAGGGATTAAGGAAAGTCAGGAAGGGGCAAAAAGAAATGGCAGCTGCAAACGACCCAGACGCCCAGAGGGAGATAGTCGAAGCCACTGATGCGATCAAAATTCGTGAGGGAGTGATAGGTTTCCTTGCACTTATTTTTAAGGCCGCCAGCGACATCACTAAATACAAAGTAAAGATGGGCAAACTGGACCAAAGGAGGGATGAAAAAAAGCTGGATAAATATAGAAGAAAAATTGAAGACTGTGAGCAAGATATCAAGGACCACAACAACTCAATCGATAATTTACATCAGAATACGGATGATGAGGAGGCCACGGAAGTAAAAGCGGATTTGATTGAATGATCATGAAGATGGGCAGTATCTGAGTTCGTCTGCGGAACAAACAAACAATGGGGAAGACTGGATGTTGAGATATCTGGAATTCCAGGTGTATGGCGTTAATTTTGTGAAATAAATCTTATGTTTTGGACATGATTGAGAGAAATGGTAGACAGTAAAAGAGACATGCTTTCACAGTTGCGCAAAAGTTCCATTCCAGGTGATGCTCAGGCAAATCGCGAGGAAAACCATCCACGATGAACTAGCCTTCCTGCTTTTTGCCGAAGAATAAAACAGTATCGGAGGCTACTCCGAATCTCGTGATGAAAAGTATTCACGCTTATGATGAAGATGAAGATTGAGAAAAGCAGGAGACGAACTCGCAAATATCAAACTGTCCTTGCATCACCTCTAAGGTTAAGATCGGACCGATGATATTCCGATCCCGCAGAAAACCCCTAATTCCCTACTTGTAAGATTACAAACACAGACGGTAGACGCGACGACGAATTAAGGATTGTATTGTACGACAGAGTATATCTGAATGTAGGAAGAAAGAAGACGCGGCAGGGCTGGAACATTTTCTATTCCCATTCCCATCAGTTAACCCTATTACTATCGCACTCGCTTTTCCAAACCAAAGTGCCGAAGAGCGAAGGTGGGTTGCGCACAGAGCTGGTGATCCTCGGATCCTCGCGTTTTGCGATTCTGACTCTGTGTTTTGGATGGGCAAATTTCGCGTGCTCGGATGTATGGAAAGATTTGGAATTCCGATATGAAATCCACTCAATAGATAGATAATTGCCAGAGTCCCGCGCCGCGCCGCGCTGGGCAGTGCGAGTATTGGTTTCTTTTTTTGTTTTGGCACCGACGACCTCGGGGAGGAAAGGGGAGCGAAAAGAATTGGATAGTTGGAGTTCCAGGCGCCAATAATAGAATGGTGTCATTTATCGTGCCAGTTGCGAAGTTTCTATGGGAAGAAGGGGAAAGGAAAGAGAACTTGATTGGTTACCCATGTCCAATCGCTGTGCATGCTTTCCAATAGTGTTTTGTGACAAGGAAAACTCGCCGAGGATGGCTATTCCGTAAGAAGCATGAAGCTTCCCCAGGAAATTGTTATGCGATGTGAAGAACTGCTCGACTGGACCACCCAGGATTCAATAATCGATGGATGATGTGATTGTTTGTGAGTTGTGACATGTTTGTTGGCATCACTTTTGAGACATTGGACGGTTCGTATCCGAATTCCGAGTCAAAATGTCTGGGAATGGCTATGAGAAGCCGAGACGAGCGTATGTTTGTGAATGAGTGAGATGGAAACGCTTGATGGTTTTTCGTTCGCGCTTCGACATCATCGCATTAACGGAACTTGAGGCATCAAGGTGGCCAAGACGGTCGAGGCTCCTTGAGGTTGTCGATATAAACATGGATAGGAGTAGGCTATATACCCGTAGAGGAGTGGACAGTTTGGTGCCAAGTGCTCTCGGCCTTTTGACAAAAGGTCTGTCAGCGTCAAAAGCCTCTACCTACAGAGTAGTACCTACAGACTATAGAGGTATAGCCCAGGTACGTATATGCCAGGTACCTTCCCTCTGGGCCTAAGACAGTTTAGACTTCCAGGTACCAAAGTCGCTAACCTAGTCAGGGGAAACGGGCCAAACTTCCCATAATCCATAATCCATAATCCATAATCCATAATCCATAATCCCATAATCCCATAATCCCATACATAATCCCNNCCCATACATAATCCCATACATAATCACAAACATAATGCCGTACATAGGCCCAAGCTTAAGCTGCCGGAGCCGCCGCGACGATGGTTAGTGAAAGACCAAACAAAACACAAGCAGAAGCTCTGTCCAGTCCAGTCCAGTCCACCCAGGTCCCACGGTCAGCCCAGCCCAGGTCCCAACACCCACCCCGAGCGAGTCCACCCACCGTGCGCCGTTGAAATGTTAGAAAAGAGTCCACAGTCGACTCGGCTACTTCGTACAGCTTGCCACATCATCTTCCCGTTTCCCATTTCTTTGTTCGATCTCGCTTAGAGTACGAAGTATTGAAGCTGGAATCTCGTATCGCAAAGTTTGCCCACATTACCGAGTACTTGCCAATTGTATGTAAAATTGCAGTCATTCACTGTGTGGTTCTGGAAAGCCAAATCATACGACGACTCCACTACTGTATATTATAGAGTCTTTGGTGGCTTGTAGTCAATACAAGTATGCCATTTTTACTTACGGTGTGCGTAAATGTCGTATCTTGGTGCAATTTTGTCTCACGGCTGCGCTTGCGCCCACTTCTCATGCTGTGCCGTGCTCAGGAAAAGATTTACCCGAGCAGGTGATGCAAACGGAAATGCTGTTTGCCTGCTGTACATATGGCTACCGCACCGGCTGTACTCCGCCAGGAACCCGTGCTTCATACTCCGTGCTTAGGCCGGTCAGGTCAATGTTTACATAAACTGAGCTCGAGCCGGCAGCGACTAGGCAAGTACAACTAGGCAAGTACTGGATAAGGGCCAGGTACACTGCAACCTCCTTCGCTCGTAAGGTCTGCACGCACAAGGTGCCATTTAAGCTTATCCTGAATCGTTGGGTGTTATGTTATGACAACAGAACTCCACCGCTACTCGCACGCATCCGAGACTGTGATTGGATAAGGCCATCTCCGAATGTCCGAATGAGGCCTAGTCTCCTTACTCAGCCCGGATCACAGCCTTGTCAAACGCCGTAAATCCCTGCTTCAGGTAATTTCCCCTCGACAGGGGAACCACATTTGGCTGTTTTATCCATCGAATCACAGCCCGTTCACCGTCCCCTCGTCGATCTCCGCCTCCATCCTTTCCCACTTCCCATCCTTCCATCATAACCGCCTCGGAGGAAATCAATCTAAAAACGATGAAATCCATGGCTGTTCATGGATGGTCTGCTTTCCAGAGCCGATGAATGGGTGGGTGGGTGGATGGATGGATGGTAGGGTAAGATGACAGTGAATTTGGCTTTTTCCTGCGGCGTGGCAGAGCGAGGGAAATGAAATTGCCTGCTTTAAGTTAAGTATCATGCTCCTCGCTTTAAATCTAGCCGTCTCTTCTCTCTCTCAACACCAACTATCTACACGATAATCCACTTCGTACAAACGTACTCACCACCTTCCTTCCTCAACCTCAACTAATCTTTGTATCTCTCGATACGTCCGTTCTTTGAACCTTTCATATCTACACTCTTTAAACCATACATAATGCATTACTCATACGTCTCCGCTGCCATTCTGGCATTCGCCCCAGCTGTCTTTGCCCAAGTTGCCGGCTTCGACGCTATCTATGTTCCAGCTCAAGACCAAATCGTTAAAGTTGGTGATGTCTTGGACATCAAGTGGGATCCTAACTCGGTCGCTGGAACTGTCAAGATTTCATTGTTGGAGGGTGCTACCCCAGCTACCTTGCAGTATGACCCTGTTGTCATTGCCAGTATGTTCTACCTCCGACGAACCATTCGCGAAATGAGATATACTAACCTACTTCTTAGCCGCGGTCAACAACTTAGATGGCCACTTCTCATGGACCGTCCCCGCATCCGTCGGTAGCTTCGCTGCTTACGGTATCCAAATCACTCTCGATGGCAGTGCCGACAAGACTTTCCAATGGTCCAACCACTTCAAGATCCAGCCAGCTGCATCCAGCTCCTCCATTGCTGCTGCAACTCCCGCAACCTCCCTCGCTGCTGCAACTCCCGCCACCTCCCTCGCTGCTGCAACTCCCGCAACCTCCATCCCATACCCCGTCCACAACACCACCGTCGGAATCAACCCCACCTCCGGTTCATCCAACAGCACCAAGCCCACCACCCTTACCTCCGCCGCCTCTTCCACCAGCAAGGGTAGCTCACCTACCAGCACCCTTGCCGTCGCCAACTCTGCCTCCGGCATGGCCGCTACTGGTGTTTTGGGACTTTTCGGTTCCATCATGCTTGCGCTTGCTTTGTAGATCATTTGTACCTCGTCCTAGCAATTAGAGGAGGATGTAATATCGACACATAGCATAACGACAAAAATTTCCCTTTTCTATCAATTCGAGGCATAGAAGGGCTGGCATAATAATCAAGGAGCATTCGCATTTCGCATCGCGTGGCGCTCTGCTTGCATTTGAACAAAACTTTACTTTCTGATCTGGTTGGGTGGTTTCTTAGGGATATCATGAATGAATAAAACTTTTTTCCTTTCTCGTCTTATCTTCTTCATGCACCTTTCTTCACCAAGAATGCCATTTGAGAGGGCTTTGGTGGTTGCGGTGGTGGATAGGGAATGATGGGAATTGGTTGTGGGGGGCGCCTTTTTTTTCTGATGAGGAAGGATGAAAAAAGAATACAATTCTTTTGTTTTTACTTTGTACTTAGGACAAGGAAACTTTTATGACGAGTGGTGTGTGATTGAGTCTTTGGAGGAGAGAAATTCAAATAAGATGGTGATTTACGATACTTTCGTGTATTTTTTTCTGTGACTTGAATTTGTGCATCCAAGTGTGGCTTCATCCTGTTCAAATTCCGTATTCCTTCCATCGAGCTCTGAGTTCCCTTTGCAACGTTCCTTCATTCCCATCCAACCTCATCATCTCATATCAGTCATCAATCCATCGAAATCGGTTAATCCAGCCCGTCTCATCCCCTTCCATCTCGTCTCAGCTTACCATACCATACCATCCTTCAATCGTTCCCCCTTCATTTTAAGCATCTCACCTCAGCATGTCTCCCTCTCCCTGACACGACACGACACGACACGACACGACACAACGCGCCACGACATAACATAATATAAAACGCATGCTTCTCATTCTATCCACCCACCCCTAAAGAGCCACCTACACGCGACCTCTCAAATCTTAGCTGCGGAAACTGCTTACTTAGGGGGAAAAGGTAACTTATGATTGATGTCCATATATATGTTTGTAATACCTACCGACTCAGCTATCTATCTAGGTATGCATATATCTATCTAGGTATGTGTACAATTATACAACTTCCTCACCTCGCTTTCCCTCCCCGCGCTCACGTTACATTTATCTTCCTTCCTCTCCCTCGTCGTCGTAGTCCTCGTGCTGTATATACTCATGTCAAACAGCCGTAAATCCAAACAACCACCCCCACCCTTCGCATCTACAACTCCAACTCACGCACATCCTCTTCAACATACTAATCACACACCAACCTCATCTCATCTCATCTCCTAATTCAAGTGACTTACTCATTCTACCAAAAAGAGCTGCATCTGTGAACTCCTTCTATATACCAATCCTCATTACTCTCCCGCAGTGTCGCAAGACCTGTATTCATTCATCTATTCCTCCATCTCCAAGCTTCAAATCATTTATTACATAAGTTCATTCAATCACTCACTCACTCATTCCTTAACCAACAATACATATATAAACTTTATTCTTTAAACGAGAGTATAAGTTCAGTGTCTCTTCTGTAGCACTTGATGCATACAGTAAGTACGAGTACATGTACAAGTACAAACATCAATCAGTCCACCAACTGCTCAATCAATCTCCGTCCCCTTTCTTCTTCCCCAAAGTCTCATTAATGATACTCCCAATCTTCCCCTCTGCATTGAAGTTCTTCCTAAAGTGTGGAAAAAAACATTATCTGATTAGTTCGTCTGTTTCTGTATTCATCCTTTGGGTTTCCGAGATTTATTTTTGAAGGGTATGTGGGTATCTTCCGCAGACTCCGAAAAATAAAGAAATTAAAATTGGAATGGTTAGTGTGGTTGTGATGGGTGTATGGTGGTATTAAAAAAAAGGTGGTGAGGTAGGTGTGCTGTTGTGTTGTGATGTGGACCGAATTGGACTTGTTATGGAGGGATATTATGTATTGTGGGCGTGTGTATAGGTGTGTTTCTGTATAGTTTTGTGAATGAAAAGGTGATCAACAGGGGAAAAAACTTCATCTTCGGCCGGCGAGATGAGAAAAAGTGAAAAGAAAACGTGATGGCGCTGGGTGTATAGTCCGGAAGAGGAGAAGGATCCGAGGTTGGTCATTTTTCAGTCGTAGTGGGCGTTTATTCGTATTTAATCTCCATTATTCGTAGGTGTCCATACTTAGCAGTTATCCATTTCCAGGCGGGATTCTCGAGTGGTCTAATATTCCTTGGGTGGTCCAGTATCCAGGATCGGCCTCTACTTCACCTTGTTTTGTCTTCGCTATGACACCGATGGATCGCCAGTGCGGGTTCGCTCCGGGGAGTCATATCATCGTGTTGTCTGATCTCTGGGGTGTCGACTTCTCTATACTTGTATCTTTCTCTTACCCCCAATAATTCTCTCTCACCCAGCACTGTTTCCTCCACCCTTGTCTTCTCCTTGCCAATAGTCGTCCCAGACTCCCAGGCCCCTCCCTCATAAGACCTAGATGAAAATTCTACCAGTGCTTGTCGCAGCTCGGTTCGTCCCTCCATCCCCACAGCCTCGAACGCATCTCTTCGAGAGCTCAGGTAATCCATGTTCGGCAACGACGGATTAACTGTTGCTGGATATACTTCTACAGGTTCCGTTTCTGGTCCCTGTACCGGACGATGTTCACCACACTGCTGTGCACTAAGCAGTACAGAGCGATGTATCATCGGTTGTGTATATGGTGGTGAAGTCGTTTCCAAATGCGGGATTTCGTCTTTGATTAATTGATATGGTTCCTGTATAATCCTTGGACCTGCTGGTTCATCTTGGACCGACGAGCTTGTCGAAGATGGAACTTGCGGACCGCTGGATGCAGTGCGTATAATGATGGTGGTGTAGCTGCGGCCGCGAGGATTGGTGTTATGATTATTATGTTGTGGATTGACGACTTGATGTTGATCTGATGTCGATGCTTGAGGAATGAAGTGCTCGCGAGGCCGGTATCGGGCTGCTTCTGGTACATGAGAATGGTTGTGATTCGAATGTGGACGATTAGAGAGAGACCTGGTTGACTGCATCATTGGCTGATGAACAGTCACCTTAGGTGGCATAGGTTGATGGTCGAAGTGACTTCGATGATGTAAGTTGTTTCCTTGTGGTGGCCCAGGAAACGACTGAGGATTATTTTGTGATTGAAAACTAAAGTTACCTCGTGATAAGGTAGCGGAGGACTGGATTTGTTGATGTTGATTCGCATATGGAGGAATATGGGACGACTCCATTTGATGCCGAGGCTTGTGGAAGTGGTTAGGATGGGGGGAAGGTTCAAATGGTCGTTGTGGGCGCTGTTGTGCTGGTACATCGTTCACAGATCGTTTTGATGGAAATGCCTGTCTTTGTTCCTCCATCGTTGCATCGGAGAATATGGGTTGCGCCACGGCCGATGTACTCCGGTGTCTTTCTAGGGGTTGCCTAAATTCCAATGGATGGGTATGAGGTTGTGGCATTGATTGGGTTCTTTGTATACGCAAGTTTCCTCGAGATTCCAGTTGGTCCGTAGAAGTATCCATCCGAGTTGCCTTTGAGCTGGGAGTGAAGTCTGAAACCCTGAACGTCGGCATCGGCGGCAGGGCCTGATTCATGGTTGGATCCGACTTTATCTGCATTTCCGTGGCCATATTCCCCACAGTTTTATCCAGGTGTAGCAAATCCGGATTGGTAGTTGGCGTATTGTAGTCCCATAGCATGCTTGGATCATACGATTCATACCCCGTTGAGAGGTCCAGTAACGGAAGTATATCCAGAATCCAGTCTGGGGGTATTGATGCACTAGTGTCCGCACCACTCGGTGACATATAAATTGAGGCTCCCAAGATCCTTTCTTCCACGGTTTGAGAGTAAAAGGAATGAGATACATCACTTGGTGACATTCCTATTCCTCCACCTGTACCTATAGCACTCGTGTGCATGAGTGAAGACATAACCATACCGCTTGGTGCTGGCTCCATTTGCGAGTACATGTTCCCTCCACTTATTGGCGTTGCATACCCTGTATGCCCGCTCATTGGTACTCCACTAGGCATACCTGCCATCATCCAATTCTCGTAATACGCTTCTCTAATTTTCTGCTTGGGGTCTCGTCTCTGCATTCTGATGGCCTTTTGAACTCTAGGTTGAGCAACACCTCGCCCACCTCCTTGATTCGAGAGTGAATATGTAGAACGAACATACCCGACCATGCCGTTGTCGGCCAACGGTCCGCCGACCATATTTCCTACTTTTCCAATGGCACCGTCGCCTTTAAACAAACCACCAATGGCGCCGTCTTTGTTGAATGCAGGAGTACGTGGTTTTCCTTCATCGCGCATACCTGCTGGAGACTAGATGACAATGGTTGTTAGAGTATTGAGAAAGAATGGTATGAATAAGGTGTTGAGGTGTTGAGTGTAAGAACGAGAGAATTGTATGTGTAGTATTCAATAGAGGTCGGAGAAGAAAGTGGTGGGCTTGTAACGTAACAGGAAGATATCTATGGAGAGTAAAGGAGTAAACGTGTAAGAAAAGAAAAGAAGATTTACTGATTTGGTTGCCTCATAAATTGCATCGTGATTGTCATAGGTCTTGATACCAGCGGTGGCACCTTTGTCCAATGCCTCTTTGCTATTGGATGCTTCCATATTGATGCTAAGTCTCTGATATCGAGAGGTAGATGAGTGGTAAAATGAATTTCGATTCCGACAAGAAGAATTATCCAAGATTTTGAGATTGGTTGCAAAGAAGAGACAATGGCGAATTAAGAGAGTATTTATAAACCGCAGAAGTGATGATGTTATGAAATCAGCAATAATTGTGACGTTTAGTTCTCTCGGTTGTGTCAGTGATTGGGCAATGACGACCTTAACGTCACATAATTGCTCGCAAATGAACAACAATAAACCTATGAATGATCTCAATGAGGACTGATGGAAATGCTGAATTTTCCCATAAAGTTCATAGAGCTAGTACCTTTATGATTTAAGGCTGGTATATTTGGCGCTTTTAAAAAACTGTTAGTCGCTATGGCGTAGCTCGCATCGAGGATATACTTTTGCGTCTAGTCTGTAGAAGAACCTCAAGAGTTGATTGGCTGATAGTTTTCTAGCCTGCAAATCGGTCTTTACACCGGCGCCGTAATGAAACCATCGTCAATATTCATTCCTTTTCATGGGTGGGTCGAGGTATGGAAAGTTAAACAGAAGATGTTCAGGTGGTCTGCGATGTGGTGCATGTTGTGATTTCGGTGCCGGCTCACCACCCCGAAAAACAGCCAATTTCGGACAATGCACTGTAGCTGATTACTGTTTTTCAAGGAAGGCCTTAGAAAATCTAATTGATGGTGATATTCCACTGTCTAGTTGTCTTTTGGGTGGTTGACGTCTTACAATGTCCGTGCTGTCTCCCCGCGGCGGGGTGGGGGGGCGG
>LLKJ01003565.1:0-15331 GCA_002242865.1 Clarireedia sp. CPB17
GATGAGAAAGGGATGAGAAAGAAAGAGGGGGAGGGAAGCGATAAGAAAGAAAGGGGTTGCTATTGTTGGGTCTGGGTGGGGATGTGAAGTTTGAGGTAGTGAGCTGGAATATTGCGGTTGTGCTTTGGTTCGTTGATGTATTTTTTCTGTTTCCGAGAGCACGCGACATTCGGTTCTCTCTTTTTTGCACGCTCCGCGTCATGATTTTATGTAGACAGTCGTGAGTATATTTGCTCTGGGGTGGTTTGTATGGACTGGGGTCATATTTTTACTGTGGGCATTCAGTACTTTCACTTTTCCTGCTGCCTTTTCCTACCTTTCACTTCCTGCACCTATCTATCCCTTCTTACGCCGACCGGAATCGGCCTTCTTCCTCATCGGAAGTAAAATAAGCGCAGCACATGCTATCCTGTAGCGCCCCCTTAACCATGGATCTACGTTCTCGGTACTACGAACCAGTGTATGGTTCGGTCTAGTCTAGTCTAGCGTGGGTGGATGATATAAGGAGAGTGCGATGCCCGCATGTGGGGGAATGAGGGATGGCTTGGGGGACGTCGTCGCTGTTGGTTGTTGGGTTACACAAGAGAACTGAAAGTTGGTTCTTTGGTGCTTGTGGGTTTGTTTTGTGGTTTAGTTGATTTATCTGCGACTTATCTGCAATTTTCTCTGGGGTTCTCTGTCATCTTATTTGATATTTCGCTGCTATTTACCTTGCTATTTTCTCTGCTATTTACTTGCTATTTACTTGCTATTTGCTCTGCTATTTCTGCCATATATTGCTATATTTCATACATCAATTGTTGCCATTTATTTGCATTACCTCACATCTACCTACCATGCATTTAGTGTTGCTTAGAATGGCCCCGAGTTTGCTGTGCGGAAGGTACGATCGTGGGATACTTCGACATTGCTGAAAACTTTTCAACCCTAA
The DNA here is from genome assembly GCA_002242865.1 of Clarireedia sp. CPB17. Lineage (NCBI taxonomy): Eukaryota > Fungi > Ascomycota > Leotiomycetes > Helotiales > Rutstroemiaceae > Clarireedia > Clarireedia sp. CPB17. The sequence continues at coordinate 932 of LLKJ01003565.1, forward strand.
TCGCGATGTGTGCACGATTTCCTATCCTGTAATGTCCTAAACTGGAATTTGATTGTGTCATGACTTTTGAACTTTTGGATAGGTGAAGCACGCTCGCTTCTGCTGTCTACCCTGATGGACCTGATTCTAGTTCTTGTTCTGCGGTGAAATTCATGCTCGTGAACGGTTCCTGCCCGTTTGGGAGTGAATGTGCAGAATAGAACAGACACGAACAAGTTCGAACTGGATATTGTTCTAGTAGACGTGAAAACTGCTCCTTCATAGAAAACAATACATGCCCACATTCTACTTTCGCTTCTCCTATTCCTTTGGTTTTCATTCCTTCTTGTATATTGATTCTGTTACTGCTGTTCTTACCGCGCTTGGTGTTCCTTTCACCAACCCAAACCTCCAGCATAGTATTCTTCCGCAGTACTACGATGGCCCCTCAACTACCTCTGCCGAACTTCGTCTACAGAACAAACGACGTCACAGGCCTAGTCACTTGCCTCACGAATACCTCTTATGTCTGCTTTCATTAGCACTATCCTCGCCTACTCTCGATTTCAGACCTTTATTCTTGGATCATGGAATTCCTTCTGCTGCTCAACGATTCAATATTCTCTCGACCTTCCGTGGTATTCACATGGTCGACGCTTACCCGCCCTTACATAAGCACTGGATTCTCTTTCCCTACCACCAATCTCTATCTACGGTTGGAACGGTTGACTACAGAATTCTCCTGATCACTCCCATTTTTGTTGTTGCCGACTGCATTTGCAGTTTGCCAGAGCATCATGTGAGCTATACAGTGCCGAAATGCCGTATATTGTGTCGTCACCAGTGAGTTTTTATGGTTCGATCATGTTCAAGTCGTCGTAGTAAAGTATGATGCTGTCGTCGACACCATTTCCGGACAAGTGAGGGACCTAAGGGGGAGCTCGACCATACTATAACAACTTCTTTGCTGCTCTACCGCACTTCTATCACCATCTATCCATGGTTCACATCTACCTAACTGCCACTAATTTATTGAAGTATGATTTCAAGCCTTAGAGCACTCAACGTGACCTGTCTCTAGCAGATTTCCCACATTTCGTAAAATGATAAAAGCTCCCTCAGGCCCCAAAAGTCTCTTTTCTCTCCTCACCGGAATTAATTTCATTGAAGACTTCTACTTACAGCTCAATTTCGATTATTCGACTTTCAACTCTAAAACGACGATCTTCAACCCTTTTTAACTTCTTTTTGCCTATTCTTTCTTTGCGAACGCCTCGGCCTTCAAAATGATTGGATTTTCACCCCTCTCTATTGTGGTTGAGTTCCACGAGGACTGCTGTCCTGGAGAAGTGTCCCTTGCTCAACGGCAAGTGGTCGACTTCGATTATTTCGAAGACAAAACGGCCCTCAACGACGAGCGCCTTGGGAGGAAGAAGGAGAAAAAGGAACACGAGGGACCGACCAAGCACCAGAGGGTCGTTCATCGATACACCACTGTGTCTTTTGACACTTTGGTCGATGAACATCACAAGGCTCTCGAATGCGTGGATAAGTTTAGACGACAGCTTGCCTTGGGTCATGAGGCTGTCGCTCATGCGCAGCCTGGAGACCCCAAGCTCACGTTGGTCCTCGACTATATGACAGGAATCAACGAACGTCTGGCGACGGCGGAATCCGACGTGCACAAAGCTGAAACCCTTGTTTCCCGTGGAGCAGCTGCACAATTGGCGCCTGTCGACCATCTTGCGGTCCTTCTGGACAAATTATCACTTTAATCGGGATCCGATCATGAGCGACCCGAGGACATTACCAAGTCAGCACAAACGAACCAACCGAGAACACCCCCCGGAGAATTTGCACTCCCCCAAAACAGACAAGCCCAGTTGTACCTCAGGATTTTTCCTGGTCTTCAATTTCAGCCCCCCCCGACAATCTGGCACCTTTCCCGTGCAACTTCGCTGTGAGTTAGCACCAATCACTGGAAACCCCCCAAAAAACCAAATCTCATGAAGTCCTTTGAGCTCAATCCCGAGAACAAAGGTCATCGTCCAACCGGCGTCAGTTGAAGACAGCGCTGGATCAATTGGACTTTGATTAGGCAACTGAGTAGCAGTGGAATGAGCCTCAGTATAAATTCAAAACCATTTGCATTTTACCGTTCTCAACGGCATGCCACACACCGCGCAACACACGCAATTGGGGGGACGCCCTCGATTGTGTTGTGGTTTCCTCCATTCTGCCTGATTTCGATCTGTAAGTCAGATAATGTTCCCGCTCCCAACGCGGGTTCATTTGGATTCCACACAAAGAACTCATGGATGTCCCACGTCCGGGGCATCTAGATTTGCTACCACCATTGCTTATCACGAGTTCCTGGTTAGTCTGCTGGCAGACTTCCAGACCCTGCTCACGCGCAAAACCCGGGTCTCATTTGCCCAACCCTTTTCCAATTGAAGTTGCACTTCTTTGGAACCTGCCGCCGATGTACTTTTCGAAAAATTGTACTTCATGGCAACACCGTTCGAGGATAACCCGTGGAACAGCTCGACTCTTGGAGTATCTAGCGACCACAACCCATTAACCACCACCATCTTGCTTCTCAGTCCTGAGACCAATGCAAAGCCAGAACAAACCTATCCTCGAACGACGAAAATCTTGGTCCCCCATCCTTCATTAAGGATCCACCCTGCGCGCTCGCTTTTCAGCTCGTAACAGGGTCCTCAGCTTTCCGTCCAAAAGCATAACAACCCCTCTCATCTGTCCAATGAGATCCACGCTCGATTCCTCCATACTTATCACGTCCGATCAGTCCCTGGAACGATTCCTATACTTGCCACGTCCGGCCAGTCCCTGGGAACAAATGAGCTGGAACCACCAAAAAAAGCCTCAGCAATTATTCCTCCATACTCATCACGTCCGATCAGTCACTGGAACAACTTCTTCATACTTGCCACGTCCGGCCAGTCCCTGGAATGAATAAGCTGCAACCACCAAAAAAACTTAACAACGATTCCTCCATACTTGCCACGCCCGGCCAGTCACTGGAACGAATACGCCTCACCACGTCCGGCAAGAAGATTCCAGTAGCTTATCCCACAATTCGCTCGGAAGTCAAACGGTCATCCTCAGCAATGTCGACGACGAAAATCGAATCGATTCGAAGATCATTCCAATGGAAGCAACCCTTCATCACGCGAACGCTACGATGAATACCAAACAACTACAACCCTCAAAGATGAACGAGTCGCTCGCTACGATAGCTCGAAGCGGAATGTTTTCATCGACCGTTACTGTTCAATTCCCTCATCGCGATAATTGGCATAACACCATCGCGGAAATTGGAACAACACATGATCACCCAAAACAAACGACAAGCTCACGAGAACTCCAATACGACCCCAGCTAGCCAATCATGCCAGATTGGAGCCCTTCTCGATTCCCAAACGCACCTCATGCAACAGTTCCAGCTCGCCTTTCTTCCACGGAAGACTGAATCGCAGCGGATCAAAATCCAACATTCGCATTTCAAAGCTTTGTTGATGAACATCTCTCCCTCAAATCACTTTCCATCGGTCGGATTGTCAATGTTCGTAAATCCGGGAAAGTGTCATGGTGGTCGTTTGGAAGTCATCCTGATCAGATGAAGTGTCTGGATCCTTGTGTGAGCTGTTTAGCATGCACTTGAGATTGAAACTGTCACTTGAAACATGGCAGGGCAAACAGATGCCATGTTGTGGTGACAACAGAAATACACACATGCATGTCTAAAAACCGGCCAGCTTTGCTCGCACGAAGAGCACGAAAAGACACCATTCATCGACTCGAATCCTCACAACAAAGGTGTCGGGCATCCGCATAGTTGGATGCTTGAAGAGCGGGGGAAATTTCTGGGCCTGAAGGGTCAGCGGTGTGTTTGTTTGACACTCGTAAGTTTTTATCTCTTCTCGTTTTCTTTTCATAACACATAACTAACAGTGCATAGTTGATTGTCATCCATCCATCTACAAAGTGTCAGGTATCCGCACAATCCGATACTTGAAGAGCGAGGGATCAACATGGCACAAACTTTCTTGTGTCGGTGGACAGGGTTTTCATGAAGAGGTATGTCCACAATCTACTTTTCTTTTCACTCAATCTAACAAGTAAACAGGTCGTGTCACATTCTGGATTCAACATCATATCAGAGGACAGGTGAGGGTTGGTGGAGGTCACGCGGGGGATATGTTTGGGCTTTTGTGCCCGTGGGTTCTGGAAGGGGGAAGCGTAAGTCCTTTTTACGAAGCACGTCACTATCACGGTGAACATAAGTTGACATTGAAGCAGTACTTCTTCGATAAGAGATCACAATCCCTTCTCTCGATAGTGTGGTTGGGTAATGAGGTCTTTTTAGGTAGAGATTACGACATCCAGGAAACGTTTTCTCGCCATTGTTTTGGGCTTGCAATAATTTTCGTGCTTCCATTCTGTGACTTGATTGTGACTGAGTGTGTGTGATGATCGTGACATTACTAGTTTCTCATCTTCACATTCCTGTCTTCACCTTCCTGCCTTCCCTTTCCTGTTGTCACCTTCCTGTCTTCACCTTCCTGTCTTCACCTTCCTGTCTTCATCATATTCCTGTCTTCAGCATCTTCCCGTAGTCTTCCTGTCCACGTCTGAATAGTCGTTCATCGTTTTCTTTTTTATTCATCTTCTCATCTTTTCTTTTTCGAGCTCTCGCTACAAAGTCCTCCACCATATCCTGAAATGAAGGAAAGAGCGATGCACACATGATGCACTTCACTAAAAAACCATATACTCTACTTTCTGCACCTTCCCAATCATTTTTCGGTCCATGAAAGCTCAATCGTTCATACTTTATTTCCACGCACTTCTAATTTGCTTTCCTTTCCTTTCCCTCATCTCTGATGTCTATTTTCTATCCCGGGATCCTCATTCCAAGTATTGAATTCTGACGCCGAAATCTACATGCTTCCCGTTCGCCACGAAAGAGGACAGTCTGAATGATTCAATGCGATCTAGACGCCCAGGCCAGTCCCACTCTGTTCACCTCTACCCACCAATATCAACTCTTATTCTGCAAGTCTGACTACCGTCCATCGAAAAATTCGGCGCATGGGTTGCCTCTGCATTTGCATGGTCGGGGCTTTGGACGTCGACATTTTAGGGTTGAGGTTTGGGTGGGATCTTGGATCTGGACTTTATGATTTGGGTTTACGGCTGGGGTGGGTAATGGATAGGGAATTGGAAAAAAGATATGGATACGCATACGGATGGGTAGGGGAACGTGCAGATGTACAGATGATGAGATAACTGTGGAAGCGGAATGGAGCCTGGTTTCTGCGTGCATAGAAGGTGAATGGAGTTAGGAGGTAGAAATTAAAGGGCGATACGAGGAGAGATATTTGTGACATATCCAGGTGAGTGATTTACCGAAGCTGGACTGATGTAACTAAATACTGCATGTTGTCTTAATTGATGCAGATATTTACTTTCAAGGAATACAAACTGCCGTATCGTACTCTCTACGCCGTTGTTCGATTCTTGCTGTTCAGTTGTATAGGATCTCCCGTATGCCATCGTTCTTCGAACCTTTGTTCTTCGGTCTCGATCAACTGTTCATGAACAAGTTTATTCGTTCGAGATTCACTCCAAGCTCAGCACTAGCAAAGTCGAGTTGTACAGTACATGTTCAGGTTTCTAGGTTTGTAGCATAAATAGATGCTCAAGGTCCCATTTGTTTGCATGGAAATTGAAGCATTCTACACCTTCACAGTTTCCAAAACGCAATCTTCACATTTCTATTCCTCAATCGAAAATAGAGACCACAGGTGAGCTTTAAAAACACACCTGGTGCTTTCACGACTTAAGCGCTAACACGACGGCCTTTTTCTAGAAAGTTTTTTAACCATTGTCACCGCTACCACTTCCGACATCATACCTGACAAGCAATTATGGCCGAGCAATCAGCAACCTCGTTCTCAGAAAAATTCGATCTTCTGACTATCCGCTCCTACCACCGCGCTCTGCTGGACATGGCCGATTCTCACACTACTTTCCACCCATTCCCAAACCTTCCTACCGAAATCCAGATAATGATCTGGAAGGCGAGCCTACCTCGACAAGATGAACCTCGAAAACTTGTAGTTGTAGGGTCCAAAGGAAAACCTGGCTTAGTCTGGCTGGCTGGCTATACTTTGGATGCTGAATATCCACCGATTTCTATGGTCTGTAGAACTGCTCGGATTTCTGCTATTTCTCACCTTCCAATCGCCCTTCCTTTCGTTACTGGTCATCCTATCAGAATTCATCCACGCACTTATGTTACTTTGAATTTTGGTGATGTAGCAAAATTCGCTGGCTGGAAAATGATGAGTCGCAGCTTCAACGACTACATCATTCCTCCATTCATGGTCAATATCCATCGTTTCGGGCATCATTTATGGTCTTCCCAATACCTAAGAGGTGATTTGGCGGTCTGGTATCGGATCATTAGGGCGTGCCCGAAGCTCACCTCGATTACAGCTAGCAAGCATTCCCCGGAATCGTTGTCTGAATGTCGTGAAAACCAATACCAGTTTCAGTTCTTCCTTGATCTTCAACGCTTTACAAAGCGTTTTAGTGCGATCAAGCCCTGCTTCTGGCTCTGTGATGGTTCGAGTATATCTGAAATTGACGGTATTGACAATGATGGCATGTATACCACTACAGAGGCCATCGATGGTGTCGAGAACCAAATGCGTAGCGATACCCTTCGTTTTCATACCCTTTGTTTTCCAGGAATATAACTTCATTACTTTGAGATTCTAGGGTGGGTGCTTTTGATCGTTAATAAATATTTGTCTCTCATTGTAATTTTGTGCTATTGATCATGAGTGCTAATTTTAGATTGTGTGCAAGTGATTCGGTACATCTCCCTAGGTAATTGTTCAGATTTCTGCGTCAGTTCTTCACTTCTTCACTTGCCAAACACCAACTCAATATATGTGTGTAGGATGCTAGACATGGACGGTGGAGGGATCAGCTTTGTAGATTTGTGTTCCAGTAGCAGCAGCTTCTTGGTACCGGTTGTGCTGAAGCTATATTCTCTTAAACTGTTGTTTTATACTAGCCCCTCACCTAACGAGGTTCATTTACGCACTGAGGACGAATTTCCATCTGGACTGAAAGAAACGGACACTATATAATTTCTGAACAATTCCGCGAAAGATGCATATTTTTAATCCTCCCTTATCAAGTCTACCAAAACTCTCCACCTAACAAGCACCCCTCCTATTCACACATATTCGACGCTAAGCTTAACCGACTCTTCACATACCAATCTGAGTATAATCATCATGCCTAAGCGCAGGCCAACAAAAGCGCAAAGGAACATGCGAAAGCATAAAACTGCAGATCCTGCAATGCAAGCATGGATTGCATCCTGGCCCGTTGAACGACGAACCAGCCAAGTGTCGGCCTCCAAACCATTTTTTGGGATTCCAATCGACCTTCAAGTCATGATTTTCGAGTACGCTCTAGAAACCCACGAGCCCGATAATATCGCTGTTACCGCCAGCCTCATCAACCATGCATATTATGTCAGAAGTGCCAAATCTCCCCTGGCCAGGAAAGGCAACAGAGCCTTACTCGAAGTTAATGCTCTTTCCCGTGAACTTGCTTTGAAGAAATTCTCCGGCTCTCTACACAAGCTCTCCCTTCCACTCTCAGCTCTCCACATCGATCCCATCCCATTCCTCTCAACATTTCGCTTCGATCCCGTGAACGATGTCATCTGTATGGCGCCTTTCCACCACATGGCAACTCGCATTTTTCCCGATCTTGCACGTACGATTTCTACCGGACAAGGACGAGCGACAGACTCCCTTCATCGATCCCTGTCTTTAGCGGCCAAGCATGAATGGAATCCTCGACTACAAACTCCTGGGGAATTCGAATCCGCACAGCTCCAACCAATCATAAAATCCCGTCTGGAGATGTACCAAGAGCAGTTATGGAGATTATCGACCATCCAAAACATGTGGCTGACCTTCGAGGATCTGGATATTCTCCTGAGCATGAACAACAGCACAACCTACGAGGAGGTGGGCAGCAAAATCGAACTTGTCGTCGCTTTCCTGCTTTCGAATAAGTCGCTGAAGAAGGTGTACATTGAGAAACCTTTTTACATGGCGGGGTCGAGGGAAAGTCGACGACGCACGCAGGTGGGAGACGAGTGGGTGCTTGATTTTTCTCGGGAGCAGGAGAGAAGAGTACAGAAACGCGCAATGGAGCGGGCGGAGAAGTCGGGAAAAAGATTGACGCCCGAGGAATTAGAGCGCGTACATGCTAGGGACTTGGAACGCTGTATACTGTTCATTGTGGCTTGTGAGGGTGTGGACTTCGAGTGAGAAACTGTAGATGATGATTCTGAGAAAGAGGGAGAGGTCGGGGAGGATTGGTTGGTGTATGGGGTATGGAGTATGTCTGAAGGATAATAGGAAGCAATTGCATATATGTCTTGTTGTATATCATGTTAAACAAATAAGTGGGAAAACAGAACTCCTCGTGATAAAAACAATAAAAAATCTATTCAAACGTTGAACAGGCCGCGTCTCAAAGGAAACTACCCTTACTCGTAAGAATTTGATGATACTAAAGCTATATGTCCGAGACTCTCGAATGAATCAATTAAACCCTCACTTTCTTGCCTCGCCTCGATGTTTATTTGGATTATTGCCCACCAAATATCCAGCGATGCAAAACGACGTTCATCGACGGAGGTGCGAAATCCAAGGGCTGAAGCAGAAACTTCTGCAGCTCTCTCCGGTGAAGATGCTTGTTCGTTCACCGTCGCATAACATAGCCAGTCCGTTTTGCTACTTTCAAATATATCGGCTTCAATGCTCCATCCCTTCTCTCCGACGTGATAAGAAGTTCGTCAGAAAAACTGCGACAGGGACATGCCCCATTCCTGGTCACGTGAAGGCTCAGGGCCTGACCTTACTGTCGCCACAATGATTGGTCGAAGACAAAACTGGGTCTTGGTCAGTCGGGATGACCTCGTAACAAGAACGTTTCGGCGAAACATTTGTGTTACACATAACTTACGCTGCTGGAATTTTGGTTTCGCTGCTTTGAAACGATGATAGCGATAAATTCTCAAAGTTGAGGACTCCCTTATCTGTCACCATCATGTCAACCAAGAGTGGGTAAGTGCTGGACGAAATTACCAAATTGGGATTTCCAGCGATAACGATGGAACACAGACATCTTCATCTTCATGTTTTTTGCTTCCTTCAACTTCATGAAGTAGTATTCCATCGTCTGATATGCAAAGAGAGGCAAATCCCACATGCAGGACCGTGAAACGGTAAATCTCTGGGAGTTTCGTGCCAAGGTAGTGGGCGTGAAACATCGTCCACGAAAAACAAACAAATTTTCTTAACTCGACTGCCAAGGGACAACATCCAATTTTTGTCTTGTCCACAGTTGCGACGGACTATTCGGCATCTGGGTGCCAAGTGAGGATATCCCCAGCATCAAGTCCTGACTAGTCCTCCCATATACTTGCGAAACATCCATCAATCAACATTTCATCATTTGGCAAATTCTGTAAAGAACGTCACGCGTTTCATATCCAAAGCATTATGAATATCCCCAAAGATGATGATGCTATCGCCGATGAGAGAATTCACGGACCAGCCGTCAACAGAGACAGGTCGAAGATTGATGAGGTAGATGGCACCCATGATATGCGACGTAAATTCACCGTGTGGTCGATATTGGGGGAGGGCTTCTCCATCACAAACTTATGGTTCGGGATATCTAGTGCCCTGATCACCGGCATCGACTCTGGTGGTCCCGCTTTGTTTGTGTACGGGATACCTCTAATCGCACTCATATCCGTCTGCATTGGATGCTCGCTATCCGAATTGGCGAGTGCGATGCCGAATGCTGCGGGACAGCATTTCTGGACTATGCAGTTGGCACCAAAGAGATATGCAAGATTTCTATCGTATGTCACGGGTTACTTCGCATGGGCTGGCTCGCTCTTTGCGTCGGCGAGTGTTTCACTAGCGGTCGCAACAGCAGGCGTAGGCTGCTGGCAATTAAGTCATCCTACCTTGTAAGTCTTCCAAGAGTCAGTCACAGGACCGGGGGCTAATCTGTGAAAGTGAAACCTCCGAATGGCACGTTTTCGTTGGATATCAAATCGTCAATGTGTTTGCTTTCATGTTCAATTGCTATGGAAAAGTGCTACCGACCATTGGAACCGCCACACTCTATATATCTTTAGTATCATTTGCTATTATCTTGATTAGCGTGTCTTCAAGTGCCCCAACACATGAGTCTGCCAAATTCGTATTTGCGACCTTCATCAACAACACAGGGTGGTCAAACAACACCATTGCATTCATTGTTGGCCTTGTAAACACAAATTGGGCGTTTTCATGCCTCGATAGCGCGGTGCACCTGGCAGAAGAGGTCCACCAACCCGAGGTCGTGATACCCATCGCAATTCTATCGACTATTGCGATTGGTTTCGGGACGGCATGGTTATTTGTGATTGCCATGTTCTTTAGTCTCAATGACTTTGCAACGGTGGTTGGCACCCCAACTGGGGTTCCTATCCTTGAGCTCTTTCACCAAGCCCTGGGCCATAGGGTTGGGGCAATCGTTCTAGAGTCACTCATTATGACTACGGGAATTGGTTGCTTGATTGCTTGTCATACATGGCAGTCCAGACTTTGCTGGACGTTTGCTCGCGATGGAGGCATTCCTTTCCATAAATCCTTCGCGAAAATTAATCTGAAGTTGGATGTTCCGCTTCGGGCACATGTTCTAAGCACGACAAGTAAGTGTCTTATGTTAGTGGCACGGTTGAAAATCATTCTAATATCTTATTACAGTCGTATCCATTCTGGGATGTCTTTACTTGGTATCTACTACGGCTTTCAATAGGTAATTATTCTTCAATTCCGTCGTCGCTATGGTCACCTATGTTAACATTGCTATAAGCATGGTCATTGGTTGCATTGTTCTTCCTTACCTCTCTTATTCGATACCTCTCCTGTGTCTGTTGAAGAAAGGGCGCGATAAGTTCCCTCGTGGCCCATTCTGGCTCCGAAAGTTTGGATTCTTCGCCAATCTAGTTACAATATGTTGGACGATGTTCGCTCTTGTGATGTAAGTTCTCCCCGCGTTTCCGTGCCATACATGTTACTGAAGCTTGCTGCAGGTTCTCGTTTCCTGTACACATACCCGTTACAACATCCAGTAAGTTACATAATTATCCCCGCATAAAAATACTTCCTCATACCTAGCAGGTATGAACTATATCAGCGTGATTTACTGCATCGTCATTGGTGTTGTGTCCACGGATTGGTTGTTAAGAGGCAGAGCACAATACCAGCGTAGAGTGCCCGAAGACAGGCCTGAGCAGGATGGCAGTGGTCAAGCATTAGTATAAGCTACATCAACTAAGACATTTGAATTTTTTTTCTAACACCTAAAAGCTGGATGATGCTCCCTTGGGATGAAAGGCATACCACCAGATCGAAGCAATTTGTGAGCGCCAAGTCTGCCATAAACAACTCCAAGCAGTGTTGTGCGGGGCCGGAATACCTGAACAGGCTGAACTACGCTTCCTGGCCGACGACAACGATGATACGGGTCTGCCCAAGAGTTTGTCCCCTCATTAAGGCGGGTCTGTTTTCTTGGACCCAGAACTTCAAGCGATCGCCAAGCTCACTAACCGGATGGCAGAACTTTTGTTTCGGCGAAATCCCATGAAGCTCGTCAACAATGACTTGGCGGAATATATGCCATATACCAAGGAATGGAGGACTATTCGGGAATATGCCGGTCGAACGAGACGTCGTAGTCAAGCGGGAAGTTGTCGGTGGTGGATGGAATATCACTGGAAGCATGTGATTTTTACTTGTCAATCACGTGAGCCGGGGCTCTCCGCCTAGGTATGTTGCGAAGCGTTGCTGGCACTATTATTTAGTACTAATCCTACTAGTTCCACTAGAATATCTGGTGCCATGTTTGAAGCGTCGTTGCGCTTAGCTACCAGAATTTGAGCTCTTCTCTAAATATCTTGTTGGCGGTTATCTTACAATACAGATCAAATTCTCCTGTACTACAGCCATCTATAGAACCTTGGGGCAGAGGTTGATTCGATTTCTTTCTAGCTGCAAATTCTTCGTTCGCAACTATCATTGTATCAGCGAGCTTGAATTTTAATACTATGCTTCTCATCATAGGGTTGGTTTTCCCTATGTTGCTGGTTCGGATAAACTGGTAATGTCGTTGGTTCCAGTGAACCATACGACTAAACGCAAAAATGGAAAATTTTTGCCAGTCATTGCAGGAGTATGGTTCATTTGAATTTGGACTGAATTTCTGACGCGGTATACATAACTGGACTGCGAGATCCTCTTGCAATTCATCTACAACATACCCTTTCTCATCAAAACCTCCACACACACTCCGTGCAGCATTATATACCTGCATTCAACCATCTTAATCTTGCAAGAAGTCATCATAACCCATCTGTACTGGATAGGAAACCAAAGAAAGGTAAGTCTAACACCCTTTCTACCTTACATACTGAATGCCATCCCACCCAATCTGCCCTTGCCCTTGACCTCACCACCAACTCAACTGCTGCATCAATCCGCTCCTATCCATACCTCTACTCATCCATTCTGCTCATATATCCTACTTATCTATAACTCCCAATAACCTCACTAACACCCATCACAGAAACCATCCTCCACCATGGTCAGCCTCCGCAGCGGACGACACCTAGGCCCACCGACTCCTACCCCCTCTCCACCACCAGTCNNCCCCCCTCTCCACCACCCCGTCCCTCAACACGTCTCGACTGTTCCCCAGCTACGCTCACCACCACCGCCCGCTCCACAACAGCAGCCGCAGACCGGATATGGAAACCCGTACCAGCCACAAGGGCCTGGGGGCGCTGGCGCATTCGGCGCATATGGTGGCTTTATAAATGATCCTACGGCGCAAATGGGTTTCCAGGTTGGACAGACGGCGTTGAAGCATGGGACGGAATATGTTGAACAGAATGTTAGTCGTGGGAACTCTGCGAATTTTAAGATAATTATGGGATGATGTCTGACTGACTGTGGGATAGTTTAATCGATATGTGAATGTGTCGGCGCTCAAACATTACTTTAACGTCTCGAATGGATATGTAGTCAACAAGTTATTCCTGGTCTTGTTCCCATGGAGACATAAGCCATGGTCGAGGAAACAGTCTATCGGTCCTAGTGGTCAGGAAGGGTGGTTTTTACCTCCAAGGGATGACCTCAATAGTCCTGATATGTACATCCCAGGTAGGCTCCCTCCAGGTAGTTCTACTGTACCGTGTTAACAACCAGATAGTTATGGCACTCGTTACATATATCCTTCTTTCGACACTCCTAGCCGGACTGCGAGGCGCCTTCCAACCAGAGCTACTCGGGTCGACAGCGGGATGGGCATTCTTTATTGTGTTCATCGAGATTCTGGGTTTGAAGCTCGGATGCTACCTCCTCTCCATCTCGAACGAATCACAACTCCTCGACCTCGTAGCCTACTCTGGATATAAGTTCGTTGGGGTCATCACAACATTAGTCGTTAGCGAGATCATCAATGGCGGAAAGGGAACCGGCGGATGGATTGGATGGACTGTGTTTGGCTATACTTTCCTCGCCAATGCTTTATTCCTGGTATGTCCCCTTTAGGATCGCATTCTCACCAACCTTTACTAATCCGATACCATAGCTCCGTTCCCTAAAATATGTTCTTCTCCCCGAAAGCTCAAACGATCAAGGAGGTAGCATGCAGACAGTAGCACGATCACAAAAGAGCCGAAGGACGCAATTCCTCTTCATTTACTCATACCCTGTACAATTGATCTTCATGTGGGGACTTACCAGAGCGTGAGCCTGACCAGGCAAGGTTCGGACATGGATAAGCTCATTGGGTTGGCGCTCAGAAATATGGCAATGCTGGTGGTTAAAGGACGGACGGACGGGCTGTAAAAAGGGGGTTTGGTCCGATGAAGGATGGATGGATGGATGATGAATGGGACTTGACTTGCAGCATGATGCATGCGTATACCTATGTAAGAATATGAATTCAGCGGCATTGGGAATAAGTCGTAATGATATTATGCTCCGATGTAGGCATGCTTGTGATCGCTGTTGACTATGTCCAGTGCCGGTTAGCGAAGTATACACGACAAGGGGCTTTCTTTGTCTCTATGATGGGTGCAATGAGATTTAATCCCGCTTCCTTCCCTTAACGTACCTTTCCACACACCTATTCAAGTCTACCTCCCCCTGCCAACGCAAACAACCTAGTAGACACTTCTACCCCTCTTCCAATCCCTACTCCCCTTCCCCTCCATCCACCCCTCCACAC
>LLKJ01003566.1:0-14177 GCA_002242865.1 Clarireedia sp. CPB17
CATTTGGACAATGAAAATATTGCAATGTCTGAGAAGTTTTCAGGATATTCCTTCCGTAACAGTTATTAGCTACAGTATGTAATCCCAAACCAGTCTGTTTTTCTGCGCCGGAGAGCCTGACCATTATCCGAACCTCTCTGTTCAATCCTCTACCACATCCCACCATCTTGTTTAGTCCCATCCCCACCATCTAGACCGTATACCTAAACTCCGGATGTCTATGCCCCAGGCCCAATCCCAACCCCAATCTGCCTCCCTCCCCATCCGACTCTCCCTCAAGCAATCGTGAATCTCTTCCTCCTCTTTCCCGCACCCCGTTCTCCCACTTGCAATACCCCATCGTGATAGTAGTGACGACTAGACAGAGACCTAATACACCGAGATTGATGGCATGCCCGGTTTTGTAGCGAGGTGCGTCCGAGGATACATATGTGAATGTTGCGATGAAGGCGGCGATGTTGGCGAGCCCGATTTGTAGACCGCTAGCGGAGGCGCGGACGTAGTGGGGGGAGGTGTTGTTTGCAAGCCAGCCTGGGGGGTGGGTTAGTTAGGTGGGTTGTAGGATAGATATAAGTGGATGGAGTGAGAGGGGCGGGGTGGGTAGGAGAAAGGACGCTAAAGTAAGAAGGGGCAGATATAAAAAGCAGAAGTGGCATGGGCAAGGTGAAAGGAGAAGTGGATAGTATATACCCATAACAACAGGAGGACATGAAAAACTACCAGCTGCGACGAGAAATGTACCTCCGTACTGGACATGAGGCCGAGAAGTGGTAATGAGCATGATATAACCGACAATTGCGACAGTAGCACCGATCAGCATAAAGATACCGCGACGCTTGTACCTATCGGAGAGAGTAGTGACAAGAAGTACGCTAAGGAAAGCGGCAATATTTGGAGGGACTGTCAAGAGGTTTGCTAACGGTTGGGGCATGTTAGAGACAGTCTGACAGAGAAGAAAGAAGGGAGAGAGGGGACGAACCTTTGACTCTCGTATATCCCAACGCCGAAATAATGGTCGGCAAAAACAGCGAAAAAGAATAAATCGGTGTGATGACTGCAAAGAAATTCAACGAACAAAGCCAAGTGTTCCAATTGAACACTGCCATCTTCACCCAATGCCACGCAAATTTCTCACTATCAACCGAACCCGTCGGGACAGCACCATGCGAATCAAGTTTCATCCGCTCAACCGCTATAAGTCTCTCTTCGTCGGTAAGAAACTTCGACTGGGCCGGCGTATGCGGCAGAAAGAAAATCGCCACGATCCCAAACACAACGGTGATTGCTCCTTCGACGAAGAAGATGAAGGGCCAGCCCTTGTAGTGTGGAGTTTTGATTTCGGAAAGTCCAGTGGCGAGGAGTCCGCCGAATGCGCCAGATAAAGGGGCTGCGCAGTAGAATAGCCCGATGCGTCGCATAAGCTGATGGCGTCGATAAAACATGGCAAGATAGATTATTATCCCCCCAAGCAGACCGCCTTCCATGAGCCCGAGAAAGAAACGAGCGACCATAAGGCCAGACCAGGAAGTGACAAAGCCGATGCAGAGACTTATGAGACCCCAGCCTATGACGAGACTGGGTAGGTAGGTTCCAGCTCCTATACGTTTGACGAGCCAGTTCGAAGGGACTGTTTGCGTGTTAGACAGAGAGCCAGCTAGCAAAAAAGACGATGATTAACACACCGTCAACAATTATATAAGGAACATAGAATATCGCAAGAGCAATGTTGAACCTCGTCCCCTTGAGAATACCCAAATCCTTAGCTAATCCGTCAATCTTCGCATTTCCAATATTCGATCGATCAATGAATGCTAGGAGCCAGAGCCCAAATAACCATGGCACAATATGTCTGTCGAACTTCTTGGTAATGAGACGGTCCTGCTCCGGAGTGATCTGAATCCTTTCGCCTGTGTCAATATCTACATTTTCAAATTCTGTTTTCTGTGCCTTTTCTTCTCCATTGTTCACACTGGGCGTGTCTGAAGGTGGACTTGCTGTCTTCTCCATGTCTGTTAGGTGGTCTTCGTGATTTCGAGGCCGTGTGATGGATCGATACGGAAGATTTCACAAATAAGCTGGCCGCTGAAGATATATATGTACAACGTAAGAAATTCCCAGAAGCTCTACAACGTAACACAACATAAATAAACGTACGATCAGCACTTTTCAGCTCGGTGGTCGAGAAAATACCGGTCGGGGACAAAAGTGGCTGCCGTCCAACCCCCGCATTGTGTCTTGCGGGGTTGGAGCAGGGGGGAGGAGAAAGATTATGCGGGCAGGTGCATCTGTCCAAACGTTGATAGGTGCAGAGAGATAATTTTATGTCATTGACTGTGATAGGATCGACATGTTTAGCCAAAACGCCAAAGTTAGCTCTGACAAGTGACAAGAGACAGTCCTGTCAAACCCAATATTGGTCACTTTTGTAGTAGAGGTGGAGCAGAAGTATGATAGTATGCATCCCCCATTTGTGTCCTCCATTGGCAATCCACTTGGACGGTGTTGTTGTAGCCTTTGAGTGAGAGTCATTGCTTCACAACGCTTATTGTGTCAAGATTGTGATGGCCATCTTTAGTTCTAGTAGTGTTCATCACCATTGATAAATCGATGAAAGAAATAGCAAATGTTGCTTATTCGAAGTAGATGCATTGAAAAAGACTGCAATTTCCAAGAACCAAATAATATCGTGGTATTTGGGCCGAAGCAACCTCGCAGTTGAAAAAAGCTTTGCCAACCTTTGATGGTGCAGACAGTCTCCACAGCAGAAAGATGGAGAAATGCGCACCGCCACTAGGTGTGGCTTTTGGAATGTAGGCCAAGACCTTATCTCATCAGCCTCGCGAGAAGGCCCCGCTAAAACTTTTTCTCTCTTGCAATCTACACGTTCTTTTCAACCCATAGTCTCTTCATGTATAGATCTCTCATACTCATTTAATTGTGGCCGCCCTTATCTCTCGATTTTTGAAAGGGCTGTGGGCTGGCACCCGCCAATCTTTCGCCATTGATACACGATCCATCATGGCCATCTCCAATGACAAGCCGGGGGCAGAAGCAACGCTTCATACAAACGGCGCATCTGAGATTAGTAGTAATGGTGCAAATGCTCCGCCAAAGAAGCTTCACGGCCGTGCCTTCTATGAGAGTATCGGTAGTCCCAAATTCATTCTCGCGCCTATGGTCGACCAGTCCGAATTCGTGAGTTCCCTCCCCCATCTATGATTAGAAGCCCAATCCTCAATGTCTAGACACTTGCAGCGCTCTAACACTATCATGACTTTAGGCCTGGCGCATGCTCTCTCGCTCCTTCATGACCCCAGAAAGCAACAAATCCCTTCTGGCATACTCGCCTATGTTTCATGCGCGCATGTTTTCCGAAACTGCCAAATTCCGCGATTTGCATTTCCAGCCTCTGCGGACCTCCCTCGCGTCACATCCTGAGCCTTCATCTCCTCCGCCGCCCGAAGGTCGATTCCTCGACGGAAATCCGAAGTTTGATCGTCCTCTGTTTGTACAATTTTGCGCCAATGAGCCCGATGAATTACTAGAATCCGCAAGATATGTGGCGCCGTTTTGCGACGCTATTGACTTGAATCTTGGATGTCCGCAGGGGATTGCGCGGAAGGGAAAATATGGAGCATTTTTACAGGAACATCAAGAGTTGATCTTCGATTTGATCAACAAACTGCATAAAGAATTAGACATTCCGGTTACTGCAAAAATTCGCATACTGGAAACCAAGGAGAAAACATTGGAATATGCGAAAACGGTGGTCAGGGCTGGAGCGAGTATTCTGACCGTTCACGGACGGACGAGGGATATGAAGGGACATAAGACAGGGTTGGCGGATTGGCAGGTCTTGAGATTCTTGAGGGAGAGTTTGCCAAAGGAGGTTGTTATGTTTGCCAATGGGAATGTTTTGGGACGAGAAGATATTGATGAATGTTTGAGAATTACGGGAGTGGATGGTGTGATGAGCGCCGAAGGCAATCTTTACAATCCCGCGATTTTCTCACAGGCGCCAGCAAAAGGAGAGGAGGGCCGTGAATATTGGAGAGGAAAAGGTGCAGACGCGGAACTGGGCGGTTGGAGAATGGATGCCGTGTTGAGAAGGTACATGGATATTATCTGGAAATACGTGTTGGAAGTCGAGCCACCGAAGCGAAAGGCCCTATTCAAGTTAGGCGATCCGGTGGAAGAGGAAGTGGAAGAGCAAGAAGAAGGACCGCCGAAGAAGAAGCAAAAGGCAGAGAGGAGACCGAGATCAACAAACCCGAACATGATCGCTATGCAGCCTCATTGCTTTAAGATGTTGAGACCGCTTGTCTCTAAACATCATAATATTCGAGATGCATTGGCGAAGTGTAGGGCGGGTGATATGGAGGCTTATGAGAATGTGTTGACAATGACGGAGAAGGCTGTTAAGGAGGGTATTTTGGAGTATGAGAGGACGAATGGGGAGAGTTATAGAGAGGAAGTGCAGAGGGGGGAGAGGGAAAGAGAAGAGAAGATGAAGAAGGGTGTGGATGGGAAAGGGGAAAGCGCAGAGATGCAGATGGACGAAAGTTCGTTGGAGACTGTGAGGAAATGCAAGAGGCCGTGGTGGGTCATTCAAGCGTATGTGAGACCCTTACCGACAGAGGCATTGGCGAAGGGGAGTTTGACTTTGGGGAAGAAGGATAAGGGGAAAGAAAAGGGGGAGGTTAAGAGCGAGGAGATTGGCGATGTTAAGGATGTGAAAGCTGTGGAAGATGTCAAAGAGGTTAAGGTGAGAGTTGGTGAGGGGTTCAACGATCTGGAAGAGGTGTCACTTCCGACAAATACCCCCGTTTGTGGTAGCAATGATACAACTGCTGGGGTTGCGCTAGATGGGAGGTGATATGGTTAGTCATTATAGATGATAAATATAAATAAACGGGTTGGAGTTTGATCAAGTGCTGATCTACTCCTTGTATACTGCAAATGACATTTAACCTGATATCTTGATGTTATATTTTTAATTGAGTCTAGACCCGACCCTTTTGGTGCTGAGAAAGGTAGTGTTTCTTTGGCATATCTCCATGATTTTGCGCGTTGACCGCAGCACAACTACTCAATCAGCTCATCAACGTCTTATCATATTTCTAACTTATGTCGAGCCAAGATCTGCTTACTACAATTTACTTTCCTTCTTATTCGCACTATCCATCCTCACGCCCTCATCATCCTGTTCCGCAACCGTCAGATCCGGAAACTTCATAGGCATGATCCTCCTCGGCGTCGTCCCGGGAACCAATGCATACCCGCTAAAATCCTCTACTCCGTCATGCTCGCGCAGGTAATCTTCATCTGTGGTTAGTAGCCCATTAATATCTGGGACGGGAGCTGAAAGCATAGACAGAATAGTATCGGAGAAGATGCGTGGATGACGGAGAGAGGAGGCTGGACTGGAGAAATGCGCTGTTGCAGCGGACTCGACTGCCTTTTATGCTGTTAGCAAGGTCCGGTAAAGGAACGGCATGTGATGGTAATGAAGATAGAGAACATACAACAGCAGGCCACAACCCCACAATTGCCATATCCTTCCCCTTCTCTCCCATCCTCTGCAGATCCATCGCCATCCCTTTAACCAGTACACTCATGCCCACCTTCCCCATCGCATACGCTGTCTTGCCCCTGAAAAATCGACTATATATCGGCGGACAAATAACTACAATCCTCGCTTTCCAATCCTGCTTTTCCCAATACGGAAGACATGCTTGAATCGACGCATACAATCCATTCGGATTAACCGACTCCATCAACATGTAGCGCGACAGAGGAGTAGTGAGAACGCTCGAATGGAAAATAGCACCGGAATTATAGGCCAGGACATCGATACGGGAGAATTGAGATATACTTTGTTCGACGAGAGACGAGATGGAGGCGTGCGAACGCACGTCGCATGGGATGGCAACGCATGTTCCGCCGCTGGAGACGATTTCTCGACACACGGTGCTGATGGTTGATGCACTGGAGTTCGGGTCCGGAGGGAAGGGTGTGCAGGTCTCGGCATTGCTGGTGGATTTGGCGGAGACGATTACTTGGGCGGTTGTTAGTTTTGCGGGTGCTGTGAAGAGTGCGGAGGTTATGTGATGTGATGTGGTACTATACCTGCATATCCGTTCTTCGCTAGGTCGACGGCGATTTGTCGCCCGATTCCTCGAGAGGCACCGATTACAAGTGCTACTTTTTGCGTGGTCGAAGACATGTTTGCTTGTTTGGGGGTTGAGGCACGAATACGAAAGAGGATTATGTATGAGAGGATGATGTATAAGGAGACTTCTTCATTCTTCTATACCAACATGTGAATTCTAGAATTATTTCCAAAGTCTACGGCCGTATCTTTCGTTTCAGAACGCTAACCTCGGTATTACTGATCAAACAAAACATGCGACTTTGCTTTACCGTCTCCGCGTTGTTGTTGCGTTGGATACATGTTGTCGTGCGAAAGTTCCCTAAGATGTTTAGTGATCAAGCTCGTCGCCTGCATAGCCGAGGTATTCGCCCAACGGTACAGTTAGCTCCTGGAGCATATATCTGGGCCGCTTTTCAAAGCACGAAATTAATCTCGTCGGCTTCGGAATTTTTGATTACTTTTCAAGATGCCGGGGAATATTGATTGCTACCTTGATTGCTGTATGTTTCCCCGGGTTCTTTCCCCGCAACTATTTTCCCCGCATTGGGCTGCGTCGTCGTGCTGACCAATGTGAAGCTTCGTTCTATAGTTATGCGGCGCTGATCCATCTCAGAAAGAATAGAGAGATTTTGCTCACGCATGATGTTACTGTTAAGTATGATTTTCATCGATCTTGTATGCAGATAAGATACTAATTGAAAAAGCTTCATTCCTGTCTTCCTCGGCGGTATAAACAATGGTTCGGGAAACGTGCCTCCTTGGGCACTTCCCGCCAAAGCGGAATACAGCAAGTTTGATAGTGCTCGCACGAAATCATATCATGGCTTCCCGGATTTCCAAACTCCAGACTTCTTCCCGCCTGTAACTCTTCTTGTAGGCTACCACCGTCCACCCCCTTTATCCCGAACTTCGTCTAACATCTCATCGTAGCCTCAACGTGCCCTCTGCTTCATCAAATCCGCCTACCCTTCTGAGACCTTCGAATCTACCTGGGTCGAATTCTTCAACGCGCTCTGGGTTCCTCCGCACAAAAACATTACCGTTCCTGAAATCTTCAAGGAATTTCTCACGGGTCTGGGAACGTTTACGGCAGAGCAAATCGCAGAGATCATGCAAAAATCCACAGAGAAAGAATGCAAAGATAAGTTGTTGGCAAATACAAAGGAGGCGTTGGATAAAGGTGCTTTCGGTGCGCCGTGGTTATGGGTGAGGAATGGGGAGGGCAAGGAGGAACCTTTTTTTGGGAGTGATAGGTTTCATTTTATTTGGAGGTTTCTGGGGGTCGAGTTTAGGGATGTAGAGATTGTGAGAGGGAGTAATGGGGAGAAGGCAAAGTTATGATATGTTTCTACTATGCTATCGATAGAGACTGGGAATAGTTCGTACTAAATGAGGATATTGATTGAGAAATTCGGAATCTTCTTTAGAGGTTCTGTAGAAACCATAGAAGAGAAACAATTTGAGCTTCAAACAATGTCCATAAGTCCAATTATGGAAGGCTCTTTGTAGTAGAAAAAATATGCCGATTTGGGACAATATATTAAAGCTGATATATTAAATATATTTAAGATATTATTAATAAACAAATATTCTAAAAACTCTGAGAGATTATAATATTTTTATTGTTAAAATATGTTTTGTATATTGAGAGTCTATATCTCAGATCGGCCTGTTTTTTCTACCCCGGAGAGGAAGGGTAGCAGAATATCACATGACCCTGATCGCCTCATGATCACGTGTATGTTACTGTCCGGCATGATTCCCCGCAATGAGGGTCCAGGAACGAGACTTTATCTCAGATAAGCTTTTAAGCCGCATGGAGCTAAGGGACGACGATGAGTATCAATTTCTTTTGTTTTAACTCTTCTTCTGACCTTCAAAAAAATCCACACATCCAACGTTCAAACCCCCTTTCAACCGTCAAAAACGGTATCGTATGTATCTCAATGAAGTCATTGAGCTATTTCCGTTCTTCTTCTGCCGTTGTCGCGATGGATCTGTCGCTTTCGATGGCGGTCGAATTGTTGCAGTTGTTCCAATTTTCGTCAATGGATCCCGTTCATTTTTGAAGATCTCACTTTGCAGCTCACCCATCTTTGGTGTGGCGTTCATTGGGTGGAGCGGTTCCACTAGCGTGGTTACCTAAGCGAGATCGGGAAAGCCAGGCAGGACTCAACGCGAGAAATCAGCTTCCTGAACGTCAACATCACCCAAAAGAATTCCTTCAAGTCATCAAGATACCCACAGAGATTTTATCGACAGTGAACAATTCGCTGTCGCTAAACTCCATTTTATTGTGTATTAAGCTTTTGATACCTTGTTTCTTTGCGAGTTGCCCATCAATACCTCGATATCGCTTGCGATTCATTTCTCAAGTAGCGCGCAAAAAGCACTCATGTTTTACTAAATAGTGAATATCGACGAATCAATATCGCCTCGAGTCCCATTCGCGATTTCGACTTCGGCACTTTCTTTCCGTACTGACTCCACGCCATGCCACTGAAGCGAAGAGTGGATAACTTCGATCCTAACAAGTCGGATTCTGACGACGACGACTTCTCTCCTACAGAAGTAAATCCACGAAAATCCGCGAAAAAGCCAAGGTCAAAACCACAAAAGAGAGGCGGGCCAAAGAAGCGCACAAAATACAAGGGCTCTGACGTTTCGGATGAAGAGGATGAAGACAGTCTGCTAGAGGACTCATTCTCGGAAGAAGAAGAAGAGGAAGAGGACTTTGAGATGAATGAGAAGACTGGACGCGCGGTACGCAAAGCTGCAAAGAAATCAGTCAATTACGGAGAAAGTAGTGAGAGTGACGTTGCCGATTTAGTCGAGGATTCCGAAGAAGAAGTTCGCCCGAAGAGATCAAAGAAGAGAACACGAGTACCGGACGAGGACGAAGACCCTGAAGATATAAAAGAGCCAACCACCAAGAAAAAGAAGCCAGCGGAGAACAAGTTACTGATAACATTCAAGATGCCGAAAAGCGCCACCCCAGCCCGCACCACTAGGGCTGGCAGTACCGCGAGAACTCGCGCAAGCGCCGAACCCACATCTGCAATTACTCGGAGAAGCACCCGGGCTCACACCGAAGAGGGTGACGAGCCAATTGCACTTTCGAATTCCGGCAGACATATTATAAGAGCATCGAGGTCGCCTGAACCGATCGGACGGATTAGGAGGGGCGCGAAAGGTGTCAAACAACCGGCCTCTACGATTAAAGAAGAGGCCCACGAGACTAGTTCTTACGAAGAGATACATGCTGAAACCGCAGATGCAGATGCAGACGCAGACGCAGACGCAGACGCAGATGCTGATGCTGATGCTGATGCTGACGCTGATGCTGATGCTGAAGGAGACGAAATCCTCATGGAACCCGAAATCGTTGGAACGGACGAGGCCGACCCTGAATTGAATCACGCGCCGACCGATGAGCACGACGACGAAGACATGGACGAACTTGCTGGCAATGAGCATCAACCAGCACAAGTAGCTGTTGGCTTGGATGACGATGATGACGAAGATTCGCAGCCTTTTACAAGAACGCGCACTAGAGGCTCCCGATCAAGTGGCGCAGGTCTGGATACCCAGGAGGTGGAGCAAAGCGCGGAAGCTGCTAATACAGGAGCTCGACGTCTGAGAACCAGGGGGGCGAAGAAGAACAAAGATGACGGCAGTGATTTTACCCCTGAGGGTGAAGGCTCTGATGAAGAGGAAATGACTGGGTCGGACGCTTCGCCGACCAAGAAAGGTGGGGATGACGACGGGGAATTCTCTAGTCCCACTAGGAGAGGCAGAGGAGGTGGACGCGGAAAATCTAAGAGCACTTCACGTAGACGCGCTGATGCATCTGATGGGGAAGATGAATTGGACCCCGAGGAATTGGCAGATGAACTTCAGGAACTTAGACCATCAAGGCGTAGACGCGGACATGACGCGGAGATCTCGTATGAGCCTAAGGGTCGCCGTGAACGCAAACAAGTGGATTATAAGATCATGCCAATGGACCAGATATATGCACAAGACGATGACGTCGAAGATCCTGCGCCTACCCCTTCACGTAGAGGTAGAGGTGGACGCGGTGGTGCCAGTCAACCATGGGAGCGTAATCTGTACACAACGTTTGGTCCGTTTGGCGGTGGGGGAGGCCCTACTCCTGTCATTGGAGGTCCTTGGGGTACAGGTGCGACAGGTGGTGTTGATTCTGACAGCAGTGATGATGAAAATATGATTCGACCAAATATTGGCGGTAATGTTGGAATGACACCTACTTCTGCAACCATGGGAGCCATACCTGGGTTGCTTCCTGGCATAGCACAGACAAATAATCCGGACCCAACAACAGCGATGACTGGCACTCCAGCAAATCTCGGAAAGGTTAAGAGCCAAAAAGCTTTAGCTGATGCTGATCCTCTTGGTGTTGATCAAAATGTCGATTTTAGTAAGATCGGTGGTCTCGAAGGACACATTGACCAGCTGAAAGAGATGGTTCAGATGCCTCTCCTGTACCCCGAGCTCTTCCTGAAGTTTCATGTTACACCTCCTCGTGGTGTGCTCTTTCATGGTCCTCCAGGTAAGCTAATACTACACTTCGTATTTCCATTTACTTTTATGGCTGTCCATTCATCTAACGTCCACCAGGTACTGGTAAAACACTCTTGGCTAGAGCACTTGCTGCTAGTGTTGGCTCAGGTGGTCGCAAGATCACATTCTATATGCGAAAGGGTGCTGATGCGCTGAGTAAATGGGTTGGTGAAGCTGAAAGACAACTTCGTCTGTTGTTCGACGAAGCAAGAAAGACGCAGCCAAGTATCATTTTCTTCGACGAAATTGATGGTCTTGCGCCTGTTCGATCTAGCAAGCAAGAACAAATTCACGCTTCCATTGTTTCTACACTTTTGGCACTTATGGATGGTATGGATGGTCGAGGACAAGTCATTGTTATTGGGGCGACCAATAGACCCGATAACATCGATCCTGCCTTAAGACGACCTGGTCGATTTGATCGAGAGTTTTATTTCCCACTACCAGACATTGAGGGCCGAAAATCGATTATCAACATCCATACCAAGGACTGGGGTATTGACGATGCATTCAAGACCTCATTAGCTCACATCACAAAAGGTTATGGTGGTGCGGATCTTCGCGCTCTTTGCACTGAAGCTGCTCTCAATTCTATACAACGCACCTATCCTCAGATTTATTCCTCGAACGAAAAACTCATCGTAGATGCTGATAAGATCAAGGTTACAGCAAAGGATTTCATGCTTTCAGTTAAAAAGATGATTCCGTCTTCGGAACGTTCTACCTCATCCGGCGCTGCACCTTTGCCGAAATTGGTCGAGCCCCTACTGAGAAATCAACTCAAGGCTATTGAAGACATTGTGGATAACTTAATCCCTATCAAGAAGAAAACAACAGCTTTGCAGGAAGCTATGTACGAGCAGTATGATGACGAAGATCAAGGTTTTGGTCGGGAAACCATGCAGCAAGAGTTCGAAAAGTCGCGAGTCTTCCGTCCGAGATTGCTTATTGGTGGCGAGTCCGGTATGGGTCAAGCGTATCTTGGTGGGGCTTTGTTGAACCACTTCGAGGGATTGCATGTTCAGAGCTTCGACCTTCCTACCATATATAGCGATTCTGCAAGAGTAAGTTTTTCTTTCTCAGTTGCAAAGTGCGTGCTAATATGATTCCAGTCTGCTGAAGCCGCTATTGTCCAACTATTCGCCGAGGTCAAACGCCATAAGCCGAGTGTGATTTATCTGCCAGGAATCGACAACTGGTATGGTACTTTGCCTGATAATGTTGTTACGACATTTGTGGGCCTTCTCAAAGCAATTCCTCCTACAGATCCGGTTCTGGTCCTCGGTATCACAGATATGCTCCCTGAGAAGTTAAACGCACGCTTGCTTCGCGATCTATTTGGATTCTCTAGGAACAATCGTTTCAGTATCGGAAGACCATCACGGGTAAGTAGTCATTCCGTTTGTGTACGTTTCGTATATGCTAAAGATTTGTAGGATCTCCGAGAAGAATTTTTCCAGAACATCATCTCGTATGTTAGGAAGGCACCGTCAGAATTCCCAGAGCCACTTAACCGCAAGAAGCGGAAGCTCGAACAACTTGAAGTTGCGCCTCCACCGCCACCAAAAATACCTACTAAGGAAGAAATCAAAGCACTCAAGAAACGAGATCACCAGCTGTTGAATCTCTTGAAGGTTCAAATCCAACCTATTATGGATCAAATTCATAGAAAGTACAGGAAATTCCGCACGCCTGTTATACAGCAGAGCCAGATTCAATATCTCTTGGATGAAAAAGACCCCACTTTTGTCCGTCCTGATGTACCGCAATTCCGACCATTCGAGCTGGATGTCGACAAGAACGGCGTTCAATGTCTGCGTGAGACTGCAAGTGGCAAGATTTACTACAATCTGGATACAAACATGATTGAAGAGCGACTTGCTAATGGTTTCTACGCTCGACCAAAGGATTTTTTGGCTGACATTAAGACTCTCGCTAAAGACGCTAAGCACATTGGCGACAAGGACCGGATACTCAAAACTAAAGAACTCGTTGCGAATGTGGAAGTTGACATGGCTGGTATTGAGAACAATCCATTGTTTGCAGATTGCGAGAATCTGTATCAACGCCAGCTGCAGAGAACTAAGGAGAAAGAGGAGAAACTAAGGAGAAGGGCCATAGAGGGACCTGGCGGTGAACTCGTGCGCTCAGATGTCTACTCACATGGGCCAGGCTCTGGCCCACATTCACCTGTAGCAGCAATCAACCTTGGAAAAGCTGTACCTGGGAGACGTCCATTCACTGGTTCATTTCATACGCCAAGTGCTCTGTCTAATGGCCACTCCAACACCTCAGGGTCTCAAGCACAGACCACCAATGGATCTTCCGTACCTTCTAGGATAAGCGGCGATGATGTCCAGATGAGCGGAACTCCTGAGAATGCGCAACATCTTTTGCAAGATTCTCCTGCTTACCCGCAGCATCAATGGCCTCAAGATATTACAAAAGCACCATCTACTGTTTCAAACCGTGCTACCGGATTCAACTCTCAGCGCTCAGCATTCCAAGAGATAAGCGTTGATATGTCGCCTAGTGCATTGGTCAATTATGCTTCTACCACTACGTCAGGCAAAAAGACCTCTCAAGAATTAAGCACACAAGCCACGAACGGTAGTCGACCAGGGGCATCTAGCCCCGACGGACCAAGATATGATGCCGATATGCCGGATACCCAGAAGGACACTCAGATTCCAAGTACGCAAGCCAGTGATGAGCCATGGCTTCACTCTCAAGCTCATGCACTCGCACGAGGTAATTTGCAAAACTTGGGTTCCCAGTCCACAACTTCAACAAGTCAAACGCCAAATCCACCCGTACCACAGTTCAACGCTCCTCTACGTCCCTCTCCAACGAAACATTCTCGGCCAAGTGGGATGGCTAACCTCCTCAATGACTCACCTGTCGATGGGAGCTCCACCCAATCATCGTCACAGAAAGAGTTCATCTTCAACGACGTCTTTGCGGCAGATCTACTATCAAGACTTACAGATGGTTCAAGCGGATGTTCGATCGAACAACTGGAACAAATCAATCGTGAATTGATGGTCACTCTCTGGAAAATGAGAGGAGAATGGAACAGGAACCAAGTCATCGCAGAACTAGTCAGAGTCTTCAATGATGTTATAGTGGATATTGAGGAAATGCAGAGGGTCTTGGCTCTGAGTCAGGAAGAAGAACCAGATACCCAGTAAATTTAATGGAATTGAGTTGAGTGCTTTAGGAAAGAAAGTGATTATTGTTTTGTGTGGTGAAGTGGATTCTTTTAAGTGGCGTATTTTGTTATTTTTGGATTTTTTTACAAATTGGGCGGGGGATTGTGGGCAGTGGGTGGGCATTTAATGCTGGAGGGAGGGATTTGGAGATGTACTTTACCTGGTTGGTGGTCTAGAGCTGTGGGAAGGGAAGTAAAAGAGCTTTAGTGTATTAATTCTCCAATGAT
>LLKJ01003567.1:0-15265 GCA_002242865.1 Clarireedia sp. CPB17
AAGTTAAATAAGAGGGGAGAAGGAAGAGGAGAGGGGAGAATGAAGGATAAAGTTAAATAAGAGGGGAGAAGGAAGGAATGGAAAGAAGCAGAGAGAAAGAGAGAGAGAAAAGCGGAAGACTAAGATAAACAAAAGAGATAAACCAGAAGTAGAAGTTGAGGATATATTGGAGAAAAGAAAGCTACAATAAGAAGTGAAGAGGGTGGGGGAGAATAAGAGAGCGAAGAACTGAATATATAAATGAGAAAGACGAGTAGTCTCTATATAGGCGGATACTACGAATAACTCATCGCTACTGAAAGTATCATTACTCGGGGCGGTGGTTGTCATTCATTCATTTATTAGGTATTGGGTTAGTTAAGAAGGGAGGAAGAAGGGAAGGAGATGAGAATTTTGGTGTAGTTTCTTGTATATTCATACCGGCGGTTTTTATCCATTAGGTCAGTCACTCAGTCAGGCAGTCAATCGCTCAGACAGTCCGTTTCGTCCATCATTACAATCCCGTTCGTTCGTACACACAAAAAAGAATCACTTGAGCTAAGCACAAGAAAGGGGATAGGAACAAAGCGAATGAATGAATGAATCAAAGTTGTTGTATACTATCTACTATTTAGCAGATAAAGGTTGTTCTCAAACCCAGGATGTCGTAACCTCTCGGTGCATGAAATTTTATGCACACAAAGATGGTGGGTGCGCAATATGCGAATAAATGAATGAATCAATCAGTTGTTGTATACCATCTACTATCTAGCAGATAAAGGTTGTTCTCAAACCCAGGATGTTGTAACGTCTCGGTGCATGAAAGTTCATGTACACGAGAACGGTGCGCATTGCGCGTATTTGAAAGCGGGAGACAATTTGTGGGTGGAACCTGAGAGAACACCCCGAGGAAAGAACTTGTGGGATGCCCTGAGAATACAAACACCAGTTCGCAGAGTCGCTGGAAGTTTTGAACTCGCTAGTTGGCTGTTTTTGAGTTAGTGGGAGGTTTGGAGAGGGGCTGGGAAAAGGAGAAGGAGATGGTTACGTACTTTGTTGTTGGTACATTTTGAGTGGTTGATCTGCTGCTGAAAAGGCCTATGTTGTTGAGCGAGTCATGTTGAGTGCATTTGTTGTTGATTTGAGCCATGTTGAGTTGCATTGGTTGTTGAGCCGTATTGAGTTCTTGATCAGCTGCTGGGAAAGCCTATGTTGTTGAGCTATGTCGAGTTGCATTGGTTGTTGTGCCATGTTGAGTTGAGAGGTTGTCTTGGACTTGAAATTGATAATGTTAGAATGTGCTTAGAAGCTGATTTATCAAGGAGACTTACGGTTGTTGTTGTTTTTTGTCGTTGGTGTTGTTGCAGGAGAAGGGCCAGATGTGCCCGTGATGGGCTGTTCTCCAAAGTGAGGTGATAGATCGATCTGGAACTTCGGACTGTGTTAGTGATTGCTCGTGGGTAGATAATCGAAGAGACTCACTTTTGTTGTGGTTGTTGCCAACGGAGGTCGGGGCCTAACAGACCCCATAGGTCCGTTATTCAAGGGGAATTGAGAGATCGGTCTTGGACTAGAAGTTTCATTAGTGATTACTTATGGGTAGATGCGCTGAGGAAGACTTACTGTTGTTTATCATGTTGAGTGTTACCATGTTGAGTGTTACCATGAGAAGAATGCCTAGTTTACGATGTTGAGTGCTGCCACAAAAGCGTTGTTGTTTTCGAATGTTGAGTGCTAGGACAGGTAAAGTGGCGCCGGTAATTTGCATTCAGCAGGTGAAATGATGTATTTATGTTGTTGTACCATGTTGAGTAGCCAAGTTACCATGAGTTGAGAAGTTCCACATGCGACAGCTTGTGAATAGACGGTCTCATGTTCGTGGAAGGTAATCTGGAGTCCATGATGGTTGAAAATAGATTAGGAACATATTTCATAATATCTTCTGCGGTGCGCAGCAGGACTGCTGAAGGCACAAGGAGTTTGTTAGCCCGAATTGTCGATGCGGCAGAGTTTTATCGCCAGTTTAGTGAAAGCTGGACTGAGATACAGTACTGGGAACAATTCCATGGAGATGTTAGTTTTGGGAGCTGGGAATCTGGAGGAGACTTCTAAGAATTAAGATTTGTTTCTTTCGAAGTCGGTGCCAGTCACCCGAACAGAGGCTGTCAGTGGCAAGGACGTCATCCTGGAACGCCTCTGGGCTATAGATGCCAAAAGTCATTGTCAGATATGCAGTTAACGTTACATAGGACGGTAATTAGTTTTTTGTTATAAGCTGGATGAAGAGATGGAGAATGGCTAATAAGTACATTGCTGCAATGGCTCGAAAGTGTGATTTTGCTTATTTGAGTCATTTGGAAGATCTGGCCAGGTCTGGAGCGAGTGATGGGATGTCTGCACTGCAAATTGACTGGAGTTTGTGTTAGCGACCAATGGTAACTTCAGAGTTCAATACAGTATTAACGCCGGAACTGGATGACGGAACTCACTGTTGGAGAACAATTTGCATTGTCAATGCTCAACGGAAGTGGATACATTTGGATGCTCAAGCAATGGTGCCATAAGACTTGGGAGCGCGAGGTTGTTTGAAAGGAGCATTGCAAGGTGGTTCCGAACAGTAGAAGGAGTCGCCTTGATCACGTTCGATACCATATCGACTTTGTTGGGAGCTGCTGCTACTCGAAGCGGCACCGAGTACCTCAAGTCAAGGAGGAGACAGTTTGTAAAGCGATCTGGGAAGGTTCATTTTTGGTAAAACTAGCGAGAATTCTTATGGCCATGAGGTCAGTTTGCTGCCGTGAAGTGGATGGATTAGTGTATGGATAGAAAAGATGAAAAGAAGGATGTTTACCCAACGAATCATAAGCTGTATCCAGAGAACTGTTGCCTCGAGCCAACTCGAGATTGCAGAAACTGACGACCTCGAGGTAGTTCGCGTTACAGTGATGGAACTGAGCGAGGGATGCAAGCCAGAGGAGCATCGCACTGCTTCTCGTCTGTATCGAAGATAATTGCTGGTATTGTGGTTTTCTCATCGTATGACTGACGATATAACCATTGCTTCAACCAAATAATCTAGAAAGCGATAATAAAACGAGCAAGAGTAATTGTCTTGCAACATCAACCGCAAGAGAAGATGCCTCGAGACATGGCCACCATTGCAAGTGCTGAACATCACCTTCGAAGTAGAACGAGTTATCGAGGATGATTGTTCAGAAGATTGGAAGAGAAGACAGAGAGCCTCAAAGTTAAATAGATTTGTGCCTTTTGAAGATGAGAATGGTAGAGGTGAGTACATATTCACTGGCGACGAGCAAGTAGTACAGTCCTCCGCCAAGTGTGCACCTCGTGATATTGCGCTAAGCTATTTTAGTGATAGCGTCAATTCACACCCTAGTTATTCGGATGTCGAAGCATACGACACTCCCCTCAGTGTGATATCTCTGTCTCCGCCAACTATCACTCCGACAGTCTGCTTGCTACCAATTTGTGTCTTGCAATATCCTTCATATTCACTGGACGATGCAACTTGAAGGCACCATTAGACCCAGGTTGAGCACTTCACGCCAAACGGCTCATCCGGTCCGCGGCCCTCATCTCATGGCTCCGGTGCTTCCATTACATTGATCAAATATGAAGCCTTGAAGTTGGAGATAGAATATGGCGGGCATATTTCTACAAGTTCTATCATTTATTCATGGCGAAATGTCGAACCAAACTACAAGACGGCTCTTATCGTGCCTATCATTCCAGTGGGATGCAAATCGATGATTGCCAGTGCTAGATCTTGGTTTAATTTAATATGGCAAGTCTCACGGATTCACCTCAACACAACCGCCATTTCTAGCCGGAGCTTTAGTCTCACCCGATATCGGCATTAGTACTTAGGATGCAGCAACAATACAATACCCGACGTCCAAAATGGTGCGCTCAATGAGCGGTCCACGAGCCATCGTTGGTGTTGCTTTTGTTCATCACTGATCCGCCCTCGCCGGACTTGGTACACGCCATTGCTAAGTCATGTTGGGCTGAATCTAAAGCTTTTTAATCTGCCACCGGAGAGAAATGGTTGTGATCAGGGAAGAAGCAATCCGACCAGATGTGTGGCAATCACAAACCTCAAATGTGTACTATGCCACGATATCCCTTCAAACCTATGGTCAAGTTCGCCGCGACTATCAGCTGCTTAGACGCCCACAACCTGTATCGAAGTAGAGTCTCAAGTTGCGCTTCGCATGAACCCCGTCGTTAGGATGTCCAATTCTAGGCGAAGTTGATCAAGTGAAATAGGAAACAGAGTCACATCATTCACCAGTTGAAATCTCTGCACGATGCCGGCGATATGGGTAGAGCAATCGGAGCTAATAGATTACTACTCAATCGCAAATTGTGGACCCCATATTCACTCAAGAATTCACCTAGCAATTTGCCTGATCTTGCAGGCTCTTGGTATCGATGCTATCGTTCGATCTTACTGTGAAACTTCACTTTTCACAACAAAGGCGATTACCAAGTGGCTCAAGAATTGTATCTTGCCTTCGCTCAGAAACACGAAACTTTCCAAGACTCTCTCAGACTTCTTTCGACTCTGGATCTCCTCCCGTAATGGCTTCCAATCCGCCATCCCCCCTTCAGTACATTATTGATCACGTATTTCTTCCTCCAAAATTGCCGCAGGAATACGATGGCGACGCTGCGCAGGATCTACAGTTGACCACACTCTTTAGAGATGCACTCCAAAGCTTTTGCGAACTCCAGCCGCACGATGCCCAATCCTATTGGCAAGGAATAATAACTGGCGTGGACCTCTTGGCAACTGGCGAGAATGCTTCCTCTACTTCAATTAAAAAAGCAATCGAGTCACTACCTAATATGAAGGCTGGAAGTAAGTAACGAGAAGATCTGCAGGATGTAACACTTTATTAATTGTGTCAAATAGCTGCCTATGTGCTTCATATCACGAATCAGAATGCGGGTCTTATCATCCGATGCAAGCTTGCGTCTTATCAGTTTGAAATCTTTGAGCTTGCTCCAAAAAATATTGCGACGACATCTACTAAGGGCCGACTGATTCGTTGTTTTCCGGGACCTACAATTTCTCTCGATCAGGGACGTGGTACAGACTTAGAGTTCAGGAAGATGTGCATACAATTTCTCGAAGAATTGGAGCGTGAAACACCAGAGGAAGCGATCCCAAAAACTACCAAAGCGGGCACAACTACTTTTGAGAGTCGAGAAACCGTTCACCCAAAACTCATGACGGAACTTTTCTATGGTATTTTACACGCTATCGGAGAAGTTCCCTCTAGTGCTTTCAGAATTTACAAGCACACTCGTAAGGAGGTCCTGTGGGATGACACCGACCTTCCGTGGCGTCGATCTTCTCGATGGCTTCTGCTTCGTGTTTTCGTACAGACGAGCTGCGCGAACAACGAGATTGTTTGTCCGGCAGATTTCAAGGTCTCCATGGTGTTTTTTATGGCACAGATTTTGAATCTCGCGATCGAAGAAAATTACCCCAATGATACTTTGTTCATCATGGTTTCGAAGATCGAGCGTCGACTTCGGAAACTAGGGCCTATGAATCAGAACCAGCCATGGTTGAACAGTGTACGTTCGACTCTTTCCACCGCTCATTCTAAGTTGGAAGAACACCGTGCTCGTTCGGATCCAGAAACAGGCGCAGGCTACGTGGAGCTACCAGGTTTCGACCAAACAACCGACACCAGACTCAGTCTCCAAAACTTAAAATCATATCTTTCAAAATTACCCAATCAAAGGTTCACTGAATCTGACAACCAAAAGGCTGATTTGGAATGTTCCAGTCGTATCAAGCAATGCTCCTCGGTTCTTCCTGGGCCAAAGTCTTCGAAAGGCTATATGACGCATGCAGAATATCTTATTATTCGAGCCGACATTGAAGCTTGGGTGGCTGACCATCTCGCTGCCTGGCTTCAAGCAAATCAAAACATAGAGGGGGCTTGTGAGTCTTTAGCAAAGCTATTCAATTATTACGTGAGCATTGCACTGAAAGCCTGTTGTTCTGAGGATCCCGAGGATCAGTCTTTGCTATATTTGACTTTGATTGAGATCTGGATCGCCATGGACAAATGTGCTACAGCAAGAGAGCCACTCCTCAAAGATTACCAAACGGGTTTACCTACGGACCTTTTCGGTATGCTTCTGCTTCCTCGGCTACATCAGATGGAACGTATGGCTACTGCCGAAGCATACATTTCGGATAGAGACAACTCAGCGGAGTATGACTTTCACCTTATTTTCCAAAATTTCGACGCTGAGACCAGTTTTCTGTCTCGCTACTACGAGACGTCGAAAGAGCAACAGGATTACCTCAGAACAACCGTGGAGATGGCAAACGAGAACGACGAGAGGAAGATTGAAGAGTTAAAGCTCAAGCAAGAGAAATACGAACAGCTAATGTCGATTTTTCGCTCAGAAACCCATCAAAAACTGGAGTGTAGCTATATCACGAAAGTCGATCTGAAGAAAAAGGCGGAAAATGTGCTCATAAGGTTACATGATAGAGACTGTGCAAAGTGCGCTCCTTTAGAGAAGGCCAGGAAGCTGGTTATTGAAGTCCATGAATGGCCACTGCCAGAAGATGAGAGTGAAGCAAGAGCCGTGGCTTTTGAAAAGGCCATTCCAGGCTTCTTTTTGGCTTGGCGTGAGTGCACATATAAGCTTTTGGTGGATATTCTTTCCCCCAAGAGCAAAGAAAGCAGGGATACCATGGAGACACACTTGTACCCTACTGGTAAAGATCGAGTCAGAAACAGTGGTGTCCACAAGAGGTTTGAGCTAAAATAAAAAAAGAAGCCCTTTGGGGTCTCTCATTACAGGCAACTCCAAGGTGATAGACTATACGCCGCCACCGAAAAAATGGTCTGTGTGAATCATGGCAAATCCTATGATTTCTACGACACTCAATTGCGCGACTTGACATCCAAATCTCTTGATTGCTATGATATTGAAGGAAGTTGCACCTTCAAATTCACCGCGCCCGATTTCAAAAGCATTCAGTATTCTATCGAGAGAACGACGCATTTGACAAACCATACTATCGCCAACCAAGCTCAATGTCCCGAATCATTGACCGAATATCATGCATTCTCAAACTTGCGAGCTGGTAACAGACTTCAATGGATCAATGTTTTAAATGGGCTTATGTGCCGCTCATTTGATTTCACTCGAGACGAAGCATTTTTCCTCATCGCCCAAGCGTCTTGGCAAGCAGGTCCACCGTTACAGTTTTCAGCTCGAAGAGACTCACATACACTTCTAGAAGACACGCCCTTCGCTCGGCTTTTGCTGTCATCGCTGGAGATAGAACTCTCAAATGTGGAAAGCAACTGGCAAGGAGCAGGATCTGTACGGATCTGCGCGCTTGTGGCCTGTCGTTTACTGGCATTATCACCACATGAGGAAATTCAACAACGGTGCCTAGAATTCCTTGGACGAGCACGAAGAATTAGTCTCACCTGGACCCGCAGTGTTTGCCAACTCCTTCGCAGTGATGCAGCCGTAGATTTCAAGCTACTCAACAATCAAGTCATCGAACTGGCTCTCACTTGTCAAATGACCTTCGAAGTTGAGATTCACCACCTCTCTAATATATTCGAGAACGCTCACGATGTGGCTGCCTTCATAGAGATTTCCAGTATCATACACGATCAGCGTAATGTGTCGAAAGAGCCTTTGTCCCCAGTCATGACATTTCTCCATAGCAGATCTACTCGGTTATACCACCGCGCAGAATCACGGTTGCGCCATTCGATAGTCGCGGACTTCAGTGGTGTAAATCATGCAGTCACAAAGCTCTGGCATGGTTACTCTTCCAAGACTTCATGGACGGCATTGCAACATCCAAATGACCGCTGGGTTACGACCAAAACGTGCGAAGCTGACGGTTCCTTATCATTAAATGTTCACTTCAATCTATTGAACGGAATGTTACTCGTCTGGCTCTCCACTGTCACGGCTGCCTGAAAGTTTCCAGAAAGATATTCTGTACCGGAAATTATTTGGTGAGGTTAGTACTTTACTCTACTTTAACTATTATTACAAAACCTTAGGATGCTGACTACATAATAGAAAATTCTCGACGTTGTCCCATCTACCATGCTAGGTATGATGTTCGAGACTAGATTTGCCATTCAAGGTCATCAGGTATGCCGTGTGTCATTTTCTCTTATCGCGAGAAACATCTGGCTGATTACATGCACCTTAGGTCCATTTCGGCAAGAGAGGTAAAACTCTAGTCATTCGAATACGCAAGGCGAAGTCCATCCTTGAGATGCTACCTTCTAAAACTTTGAGCGGGGATCTACCACTAGCCTTTCTTGATGACTATATCCACTGGAGAGACTTGAAGACAAGCTTAATCGAGCTTCGACCCCTCGGTGACGCGTGGTCTTCACATGCTGGTGGCTGGCGGATAGAACCAATTGAAGATGAGTTTCGTCTTAGTTCTGGTAGCTCCAGGCTCATCTGCAATCGTAGCCATATATCACAATCGATTTACGAGTGTCTTGAACCGATTGAGATACCTCATTACATCCACATATTGATAGATTCCGGACGCTTGGTGGTTCGTCTTCCTCGCCTGAAGCTCGATTTCCATTATTCAAAAAATGAACTTGCCGGCAGGTTGGAGTCAAAGCAGTTTCGTGGTATGTTTGTGGATGCAAGCCAAGACTTTGGTACATTTTCTGGTTTGAAGACGAAATTGGTGCTTCGAGGCACCAACAAGTCATCCCGCATCGTTATTGTCCCGCACGGGACAATCTCTTTCAATGAGTTTCCTTCTTTCAATGTTACCATTAAGACCAAGTATGCAAGTCGCCCAACATGTCATTATTTCAGAATAGATACAAGGCTAGGCCGTCTAGTCGACGACAATAGTCTGCTCAGTCGGTTATACAGGATTTGTATTCATGCACTGACGTCCCACTGTCTTCCAGACCCACTCACTGGGAGAACTGGAACGGAGGAAGCCCTTGCTGGACTTTTATCTGCATCTACACTATCAGTTACGAAAGCCTCGGATGACGAACTGATGCTTCTGAGCGCTATAAGGAGTATAACCCCAAAGAGGAAGTACTATCCAAAGAACTCGAAACTGATGCAGACTGTGGAATGGTCATCGCTTCCATCCTTGTCTCAACATGAAGCATTTGATGACTATGTATCTTCACTTCTGGAGCATATCAAATCTCAGGAATTGTTTCGTGAAGGACCCAGCAATCTTTCGGAACAGACCACACGGGTAGATCCAGATCTCAAAATTCGCGCGGCACTTCGAAACTCATCTTTCCGAGCCGATGGATATGGAGCCGAAGATTTCACAACTTCCTACGATGTAACTTACGATTCTCGTGATGCAGATGTCACAAATAGCCGGGAGAACTTGGCTTATACAACCGCCCTCTTGGTGGATTATTGGTCGGGCAGGTTGAAAGTCTCAAGTGGTCTTCTTCAGGAGATTGAATCCTGGAAAACGGACATTCCGGGACCGCTTTTGATCACCAAAAATCATGAAACTGTGCTACGCTATCATAGCAAATGGCTGAGGCCACCGAAGTCCGAATTACCAAAAATCTGGTGTCAGCTATATCAGGAGCTCTCGAGCAGCACTTACGGATCTAGGTACAGCATCATGGCATTCTTGTCGACTTTAGCCTATTCGCATCATGCACTTCAAGACCTCGTTCATACTCTTCTTGCGTTTGCTACACACCCCAAGTTCCGACACATCCCAATCCCAGCGTATACATGGTTTCAACTCTCTAAAGGTTACATTTACAATGAAAATACAATAAAAGATGCGGTCACTGATAACGCAATGGTTTTTGCGAAGAGCCAAACCAGGCACGCAATTCCTTTATCGGGCGAATCCCAAGCAGCTGCACAAATTCGTCTGCAAGAAGAGCACAGGACAGAAGCAGAAAGATCTGCTCAGGTTATTACATCCCACCTCCGAGCACAATGGCCAGCCGCATCACCCACACTATCCATTAATGATGCTCATAAGCTGCGTTTCGATATGGCTCGTTTATTGAAACGCGCTGAATTTTATTTCAGTATTTGGTTTGCCAATCTCGCATGCAAGAAATGGCTGGATGCTCTCCAACTTGTACTCAACTCAATTCCGAAATCCGAAACAGCTTCTCAGCACAATTATAATTTCGATATGCCAAAACACATCTACACTGAGCAGCCAACCTATGTGGCCTTTACTGACCTCCTCAGGAATAACGCGCCATCTAAAGTATTCTTTCCAGATTCTCGCTGCTTGCTTCTTCCAGGACATGAAACCATCAACGAATTGATGGCAAGACCATTGGTGAGCTTCTTGCAGAACTTTTCCGTCGATGGGCTTCCGAAGTTTGATTACCAATACTTGAGTGATCTCCGACGGAGCGCTGATGCATTGATGACAACATCGAAGCGTACTGTATTGCATCCATCTGCTTCCAATGATGTCGTTCATAGAGCTTATCTTTCACTCTGTGAAGAACGAGTCGCATCCATGTATAAAAAAATATATCTTCGGCTGTTTCGTTCGCCCAAATCATCATACGAAGGCCATTCGGACGTGAACCTGCCACGAATATCTCCAGCAATTGTTCTGTCCAGTATTGCAACAAATTCAGGATTGAAGGAGTTGCCGTATTTATGGAAGTATGCGATCGTGCAATATGGTCTAGCATTGACCGCGCTTCAGCGTGCGGAACGTTTGCTAGCATCTAATAGGAGCAGCGACACTCTGGCAGAGATCACTAATTCAGGTCACCAGGGATGGGATCCGATGACAAATCCTGATTGGCTGCTATTTGAGCTTGAGAATGAGCTTCTGATCCGAAAAGAACAGGCAGAAATTGCGCATGCGATGATCTCACCTTCTTCCGGGTCGAGTTCGCTGATGCAGCTGAACATGGGCCTTGGGAAATCGTCAGTAATTATACCCATTGTAGCAGCAGCTTTGGCAGACAAGTCTCAGTTATGCCGCGTTATCGTTTTGAGGGCACTGTCTGATCAGATGATTCAATTGCTTGTCGCCAGGCTCGGTGGACTGGTTAATCGTCGTATCTATTTCCTCCCCTTTTCGCGTTCCGTTACTCCTACTGTACTCCAAGCGAAAAGTATCACGGCAAAGTACAAGGAGTGCCTCGAGATAGGTGGGATTCTAGTCGTGCAGCCCGAACATCTGCTGTCATTCAAGTTGATGGGATTCGATCTTAGTTTGTTTGCAGATCAGGAACTGGGGGATACCATGATCCAGACACAAAAGTGGTTATCGGAAAATGCACGTGATGTTCTTGATGAAAGTGATGAGATTCTCGATATCCGCTCCGAACTTGTTTATACCATCGGACTTCCTCGCGAAATTGAATTCGGTCCGCATCGATGGCTAATCATTCAGCGTGTTCTGGACACCCTGAAAGATCATCTACAAACCCTCGAAACCTCAAACGACCGGGGAATTGAGTTAGGGTCCTGGTCAGATGGAGATGGCATCTTCCCGCGTTTTCGTATCTTGGATCCGAATATCGGAAGTGCTTTGCTCTCACGGGTAGCAGGCTGTATATGTGATCACGGCCTTCCGGGACTACCATTATTTCAATTTGAAAAGAATATTCGCAGTCTCTTATTCGATTACGTAGTAGACCCAAGTCTCTCCAAGATGCACGCCGACCTCCAGAACATTGTTGAAGGATCCTCGCACATAAGCTCGGCCCTCCTCTTATTGAGAGGATTGTTTGCCGGTGGTGTGATTAATTTTGCCTTCTCAGCAAAGATATGGCGCGTAAACTATGGACTTGATCTGGAAAGAACACGCCTTGCGGTTCCATATCGAGGAAAGGATGTGCCCGCCGCCAGATCAGAATTCAGTCATCCAGATACCTCGATTATCTTGACTTGTGTTTCATACTACTACGCGGGTCTTACTGAGAAGCAGGCTATTGCTTGTTTTCAGCATCTTTTAAAGTCCGATGGCTGTCAAGAGGAATACAAGACTTGGGTTAGTGGGAATAACGAAATCGCGCCGGCCTTCAAGACAATATCCGGAGTAAATATGAAAGATCTCACACAGTGGTCAATCAATGTTTTTCCATTTATTCATCGCTCGAAGGCCATGATAGACTTCTACTTATCCAATCTTGTCCTACCCATAGAATTGAAAGAGTATCCACACAAATTGTCGTCTTCTGGTTGGGATATTGCCTGTCTCACCACAAAACCTTTGACGGGTTTCAGCGGTACTAATGATAGCAAATATATCTTGCCTGGCTCAGTACAGCAGCATGATCTCCCACAACAGTTGCCTACGAACGCGCGGGTGCTGTTTCATATACTACAATCAGAGAACAAGGTCGAGACAAAGTTGACAGCTGACTGTCAAGTACTCGACGTGGACATCATTTTAAATCTTGCCGTATCCTCGAAGCCAGAGGTGAGAGTTATTCTCGACGTTGGAGCCCAGGTTGTTGAACTCAGCAATGAAGAAGTGGCGAGACGATGGCTTTCCCTGGCATCGTCGAAAGTGAAAGCTGCGGTATTTTTCGATTCGTCTCATGTTCTTTGTGTTTTGGACCTCGAAGGAATAAAAGAGCCGCTTCACAAATCTCCTTATGAAAAACAATTAGACTTCTGTGTGGTGTATTTGGATGATGCGCATACTCGTGGCACTGATCTGAAGATGCCTAGCAATTTCAGAGCAATTGTTACCCTGGGTCCTGATCTTACGAAAGACCGACTCACACAAGGTAACGTTGCACTTTACTATATAAAAAAATCCGATCTAATTGTTTTATAGCTTGCATGCGAATGCGCCGGTTAGGCGATGGTCATTCTCTGTTGTTCTGCTGCGGTGCCGAAGTGTGTTCGAAGAATCTTAAGGCCGTTCAGAAGTCTACCAAGAGTTCTATTAATGTAACAGATATACTTACATGGTGCATATACAACACTCGGGCTTCAATACGAAGAGCCGTCATTCCATGGGCGCTACAAGGGAACAGGTACTACAATCGTCAAACAATTCTTGAGGCGAATCCCCAGCACATTCCAGATTCAATCCTCGAGAAACAAGCTCAGCCTTTGGACGAACTGTATGGAATTAGGGAGAAGCCAAGTCTTTTAGTTCAGCCTGGTACCGTGAATGATTCATTCTACAGGCAAGAGTGTGAAGCGATCTTTGAAAAATGTCAAGAATTTGACTTGACATCTATGGAGCAAGCAGACTTCTATGCGGAGCAAGAACGGGAACTGCAGCCAGAAACCGAGCGTGAATACCAAGTCGAGCGTACCCCCGTTGTATCTGCTTGTACACCCAAAATACATCCTGCCGTTAACAGACTGGCCACCGAAGGAATTCTAGATCTTCAATCAGACGCTTTCATACCCGCCTTTACCACATTAACAAACACGTCATCCGGTAAACTATACGGTGGATCTGTATGTTCTAAACATCTCGTCGTCACGAAAGACTTTGCGCAAACCGTCTGGTTATCCCGAGATGAACCCATCGATTTGTATCTCAAACCAGTTGAATGGGTCCTCACTGTGAACTATTGGGGCAGCATCTATTATGTCATAATCAGCTCATTCGAAGCACAAAAGTTCCTTCCAGTAATCGCGAAACAGGATAATATCGTTCTCCATGCATACCGTCCGCGAATGAGCCCTTCCATGCCGAAGATCAATGGCATTGCATCTTTTAGCATCCCTGAGTTACACAACTTATGGAACACGCCTGGAACCACGCTGCAGCTCAATCTATTCGCTGGCCAAACCTATCTCTCCAACTACGAAGAATATGTCGAAGTGTGCCAGTTCCTTGGATTGTGCTACTAGGTACCTCCGACTGGCGTGCAAGTTGAGCGGGATAATTTTGTCTTGCTGTCAAGCAGAGCAGCGTTCGATCTCAAGATGCAGAAAGTCTGCCCCTTCAAGGAGAGTCCGGTGGAGTATATGAAGATGATCATCACCATGCGTAGGAAAGGCTTGAATTTTGAAAGTTCTCATATGGGGAAGATTCTAAATGGGGACTTGTTGACAAGGAAGGACTTTGAGGATTTGTGAGCGGTGACAGTGACGGATTATGATTGGTTGGGTCTCTCATATGTGGTATGAGGAAAGCTTTCTACGCATAAACCTAAGAGATCGAACCCTTACAGCATATATATTGGTAGGTAGTTGATGAAAATGAAGTTAGTTACGGCATCTCATATCTCGCCCATACAGTTTTTTTGTTATTAATGACAGGGGTTCTATTCGTACTTTATATTTCAGAACCAGTCAAATTTTATGGGGAAGTCCTCGGTTGATACGGAAATGAAATAAACGAAAGTCTGCCAGGAATGTGTGAGTTTAACCACATGCCACTGTGTCTATTTCATACTATGGCTCGGAGAAAAATGTACTTCTCAGGCGGAACAGTGTCTCAGGCGTGAGAAATTCACATTCTTCGCCTCTTGCATTTATGCAACAACAGAACTCCCACGTATAAGTCCCCCAACACTCTAATTCCTCTCTCTCCTCCTTCTCAGTATCAGTAGATCACCGTTTCATCATGAGGACTACAATTTTGATAGGCATTTTTGCTTCAGTCCAAGGTATCCAAGCTGCCTGCGACGATGCATGTGCATCAGCCATCACCGGAATTGGTCAAATACCAGTTGCCCTTATGAGTCGTACCTACGACTGCGAGATGTTCCTTAGAAAGACGGTCACACCAACTGCCTCGTTAGTTTGCAATTCCATCTTCGTCCCAGTCATATGCAAACACTAATCTACCACCCATAGAGTCACCGTCATCTCTACCAGCGCCAACATGCAAGACTACGCCAACTACCCCGCCGAACCCACCTCACACTACCCAATCCCAACCTACGCCTCCGCCTGTGCCGCCGACGCCGACTATTCTTCCGCTTGCTCATGCGCTCACGTCACCACCTCCAAGGTAACCCTCCCCGTCCCCACCGTCTACGCCTGGGACAATCTTCCTGGGTGCGAAAACACCGCCAAATGCACCAACGGCCGCAACTCCTACAACCACGCGGTCTGCGGCAACGGCTGTGGCGCTTGCATTCCAGACAGCGAAGGAAACGGGTATTGCGTGAGCGCGGGTTTCTGTGATGTTAAGTGTACCCACAATTCAGATTGTCCGAGTGGCATCTGCTTGAGCGACACGTGTTGTGGGAATACGTGTTTTGATCCGGATAATGCGGTGCTGTGTATGAATTGGCAGACGCCGCCGTCGAAG
>LLKJ01003568.1:0-24150 GCA_002242865.1 Clarireedia sp. CPB17
GGGGTGGAGTTTCGTTTGGTGGACGTGGTGGTGGAGGGTAAGTTCTCTGGGAAGTCTGTTGCAAGTGCATGAGATGTTGCAGATTGGGATTCAGGATGGTTGGTCGAAAGGGAACAGGGGTGGTTTAGTGGAATTGACTGCTAACGTGTTTGTCCAAACAGGCATTCCGGAACCTGAACAGTGTTGTCGTGCCAGCTTTCGTGGGCGTTCCAAAAAATGAGGAAGAGGATGCGAAGAAGGGAAATTAAAGGCCGGAGAGGCGTATAAGCTACTCTTTGGTAGAGGAGGCAAAGCCAGCACAAGTTGCCTGATAAAGACTTTCCATGTTACGATATCTCATGATCTTCTCATATGGTTGTAAGCTTAGCATGGGCAGCTGTCATGAGCCATGTGGGGCTCTTAAAACTCGAAGTAGCATTTCAGTTCGAGCAAACTACCTCACGTGTTCAGCACTGACGGGACCTGGAGAAATCACCGGTTCATAGGTAGGTGATATCTCATACTCAATGTAACCAGAAATGTCAATTTCCATCATCAAAGGTTACCAAATGCAGGAGCGATCGAGACGAAATGGAAATGGAAAAGAAGCATATACGACCAAGTAACAGACTGCTGAGGTCCGCAATTCTATTCTTACAATCACAGTTAGGTATCCAGGCTCTATTCTGTGGAGCGATTCCAAGCGGATTCGAAAAAGCTTTCTTTTTCTATTATTT
This sequence comes from Clarireedia sp. CPB17, assembly GCA_002242865.1. Classification (NCBI taxonomy): domain Eukaryota; kingdom Fungi; phylum Ascomycota; class Leotiomycetes; order Helotiales; family Rutstroemiaceae; genus Clarireedia; species Clarireedia sp. CPB17. The sequence continues at coordinate 717 of LLKJ01003568.1, forward strand.
AGGATGCATACATTTGCAGGTCCGTGTGGTCTGACAGTTCGGTAAGCCGAGTCGGCCAAGTTCTCGCTCTCCTGCCGAAGTGCTTCACTGTCCCCCCTTCAATTTCGTCGAGGATCAGTCGTGTTCGTTCGTGAGGTAGTTCTCAGCCTTCTCCCTCATCGTGTATGTATCCAAATCAGCATTCTGTTGTGCCTTGGCTGGGTTGACTGTGGAGGAAGATATGTTCCAAAGTGGGCACGTACCTGTAGGCATATTCTCCTTCATCATTCTGCCCAGTTCTGGAGGAGTCTATGGGTGATTCGCTTGCTGTGGCTGTGATAGTATGATAGTATTGCTGCTATCAGTTGGTGTAATGAACAATGTACGATGCAAACCTTTTCAAAGACTCCATATTTCATGTGAGAGATGTCGTTACCCATATTTGGGTTTTGCAGAATATTTTCCAGAGTCTGAGCAAGAATCGTAAAAAAGAATCTGTTTGGATAAAAGTCAAAAGATTTAAAATCTAACCTAACATTTTTTAGGTAGCAACCAGCACCGCGACCGCGTTTGCTCACATCTGATATGTGACAGAGTTGTTATGTGAGGGCCTCATCGATTTTTACACCGTTAACTTCACAACATGTTACATCTCCACATTCCAACACCATCTCTCTTGCCGACGCTCGCCAGACCTTTTACAATGCTTAGACGTATTGCCCTTAGCTTCCTTGCGACAAAGCAATACAATAACGTCACGAAGCGTGTGGTCTCGTTACAACCCAGCATTATTGCGAGATATGTTTTCGCATCAAGACCCAGCTTTATCGCGAGGCAATTTCACGTCATCTCTTCACAGCACAGCAGTTGTGACTGGGGCCGTCCCTGTAACTGCAGCGAATGTATGAGAGACGCATGGAGACCTGTCTGTGACATCTGCAAAGCCAGACCTACTGTGAATCAGTTCTCTACATTGTCCAGCGATCACAAGGGTGACTCATCATACAATATTACCTGTTTCTGTGAACAGTGCTGGGGGAAATACACACAGAGAGAAATGGAACAGCAGCTGGAGATGGAGCAGAAGCTGGCCTCCCGCCAAAAGAGGGTTGACAAGATGTTGGAGCATGTGAGAGGACTTGATTCTAGGGAGACAGTTCCTATCGCCTATGCGATTGAGAAGCTTATGGATTGCACAAGATCCTCGAACTCACGAAAGTGGTACCTGCGACATATCATATTCTTGTCGCGAGATCTGCAGATTGTGAAAGTTCGGGGCAGGTATATATGCAATAAAGCGCGAGTTGACGCTATGGATTTCAATCTGTGGTATTACCGTAGACGGCTGGAGATTGATGTCCGAGAGTCCCCGAAACTCATAGTTGCCAGTCCCCAAACCTTAGGTACGTCAAACCTGGATCTCTAAGCCGTAAGTAGCTTAACTCGTACTAATTCATTCATGTGCTTCTAGCCAAACGTTCTTTACTATCATTATGGGGCCTCGCGGATTCCTTCCTCGGGAAACCTATATGCTCTAGATTGTACGCGTTTCTTTCGTCTCATCGGCATGCTATACAAGACTCAAGCAGGCGACGGTTGCTATGATATCGCAGCGGAGTTTGGAATAACTTTGAATGAATTTAACAAGTCGAATCCGGCGGTGGGTGAAGATTGTGGGTCTGTGTGGCCTGATTATTATTACTATGTTGGTATGTAGATGTGATTTCGAGCATTTATTAAAGTATATCAATTTCACTTAGTTCCCCATCGTTCTAGCATAAACGGTGTGTGGCTTCTCGTATGTCTCCTATAAAGTACATTATAGAAAATCACAACAATAATAATACATGCTTTCGTGCGGGCCTCAAAGCCCAACCACGAAATTGATCTATTTATGACATCTATCCAAATTTCTTTTGAATCACGAGCCCAGTCCATTTGTTGAAATTGATTTGGCCAACCATACTTCTAGTGAGAATACTTTTTATCTCGTCCCGCTTCAGAATTCCGTCAGCCAGTTATATTCACACTAGGATATCCATACGTACCAGTTTAGCATCTAGATTTCCGTGATATTCCCCGCCCCATCCAGAAACATAGGATGGAGTCAGATCCAGTGATCGGATTCTATCGTTCAGACTCCGGAAATAAGATGGCGCGTGTTGGAGCTCATAATTTCGGTAATGCCCTGGATCCTCTGGCCATTCAAACACCGTATTGTCCATTGGACATCATCACTATCAATTTCTCGAACAGTATCTATATCATATAATTAATGCTATGAGCGAAACAATACGGATATAATACATACTGTCTTTTGTGTCCAATACCAATGCCATCCCATCACGAAAGTTGTATGACAGCGCAATATCATGAGGAAGTATATAGTGTAGTCGTACTTCTTCTGGCTCTTCCGGGTCACGACTGGCGACGATATCGTCATCTTGAAGAAACGAATATGCAATTGACCGAGGAAAAAAATGAAAACGAGAATAGAGTTTACCGTTTACATACCGGATTTTTTTCATTAATGAAACGACAGCATCAACAAGGTTTAATTGTCTGCACAATTCTTCCTTGATTTGATGTCCCTGTTCTGAAGGCCATGTGACATCATTATGACTAAAACAATTCAACTTGATGAAAAGCTCGTAAAGGTCGGTGATGAGAGTGACAATCTCTACTTCGTCGTAGGGTGTGCTAATGTTGGTGAGCTTGGGTGATGGTGGTGGACTTGGGGAAGAGGGAATTCTCGATTTCTGGGGATATATAGGGTCTGATTGTAGAATGATGTATAGAGCGGGCAGTGCAACGACGCCAAGAAGGAACGCAAATAGGATGTCCTGCGATTGAACCATCTTGCGCCATATTTCGTCCATCACGGTGGAAGACAACGAAGAAGCGCAACTAATAAAAGTTAGAGAGAAAATGAGTTTTTAATTTTGAGAGGCTCTTATCCATCCTTTAAGAAAGTAGAGTCAATTTATAATCCATTACATAATATGGTTCAGTTCCTTTATTCTAAGCGACAAATAATCAAGTAGTGTTGCTGGTCCTACTCGAGTAACTTAACTGAACGTCGCAGATTTTAATTCCATCCGAAACACGAATCTTTAGTCCACAACCCGGAATATCTTCGTGCGCCTTCGTACCAGTATTTCCTCCAAGTGTCAAGACATTCAAGACTCTCAATAGTGGAATCTGTTCTAGTCATTGGAGGCTGTGGCGCTCTTGGTCACCGTCCTGTCTCTGAATTGCTCCGGCTTGACTCACCGCCACATCATGTGTATGTCTTCGACGTGCGCACTGAAAATAATCGTATCGACACAGTTCAGTACTACAGCGTTAATATAACCAGGAAAGATCAGATCAAAGCTACTCTGCAGAAGCTGAGCCCTCTGCCCGAAGTCATCATTCATACTGCATCGCCTCCGCCTGGCTTGCTGGACTTAGAACTGTATATCAAAGTCAATGTCGAGGGTACAATGAATCTTCTTGAATATGCAGAGGTATGTACAAGATCTTTAGAAGTCGCCATTTCAGGTGCCCGACGTCGAATATTATCATTCCATGACAGTTTTCGGACTGCTTCATACTCTGGTAAGACAGGTGATCACGCGAGAACATGCTGATCTTGGGTTGAATAGGATCTTGGCGTTAAAGCCTTTGTCTATACTTCTAGCTCCTCAGTCATCCACGACGCAGTGAGTGACCTAGTCGAAGCAGACGAGACATTTCCATTAGTCTTCCTGCCTACTCAGCAGGAGATATATTCCCATACGAAGGCCCTTGCCGACGAGCTCGTTCTCAAGAGCAATAATCCGAAAAAAGGTTTACTTACTGCCTGTATTCGTCCATCTGGTATCTTCGGCGAGAATGAACCTACAGCCAGATCAATCGCGGAAAACGCGGCAGCAGGGAAATTCAAATACCAGATCGGCAATGGCAAAAATCTTTTCGATTGGACTTATGTAACCAACGTCATTGACGCTCATATTCTCGCTGCACAGGCCTTGCTACGTCAATATAAGACTCCTGTTTCGGACCAAAGTCTCCGCGTTGATGGACAAGGCTTTTTGATTACCAACGATGAACATATTCTCTTTTGGGACTTTGCTCGTGGAATTGGCAATGCGGCGGGATATCCCACTCGCAGCGAGGACGTAACAACTATCCCAAAGTTCGTGGCGCTGGGGATGGCTATTTTTGCTGAGTGGTGGGTCTGGATTATGTCGTTTGGAAGGAAGCAGTCGAGAATGAATCGTGTGGGAATTAGATACAGTTGTATGACGAAGACTTACAAGATTGATAAGGCGAAGCGTTTGTTAGGATACAGACCACGCGTTAGCTTGGAAGAAGGTATCAAGCGTGCGGGGAGCTCTTTTCTGTCAAAGAACGGGAAAACCGAATAACTTTCCGCAAATATGCTGGACAAGTTGGGTATCGTTCTTATATTTCTGTTATTCTAATCCGAACTGAAATTATCGCAATGAGTAAGAAAAATATGATTTAGTTAAATGACAGGAAAGCTAAAGTACCGGCGCTAGTCTGATAGTCTCAAGGGGAAATAAATTGGCGAAACTATTTCCGAACTAGTATATAATCTATCAGTTTTTAGTGGATAAACCGCTTCATAGCAGGAGAATTTTACGTTTTATGAATTGCTCAACTGACCAGGTGCCCCTGGAACTTTGATGACAAAAACTGAATCACTTCTCCCATCACTGATCAAGCTTATCAATAGCCTCGATATATTGCCCTGTCTTTGTGTTAGCGAACCCTCAATTCCACATATACTGCTTTCATCCGCTCCAAATTCGCTTACATGCAATCATCCATCTCTTTGCAAGATTTGCAAGAATAGATTTGAGCTTATCTAGCCGCTGCCTGTAGATTAGGTGGCTGTTCTGTATCCACAATCGATGATATACCATCGCCGCTTGATACAGAGAATGAGGAAGATAAGGCGAGAATATGTCTGAAGGGTAGTTCCCCTCCCGGTCAGCATATGCTGCTGCTGCGAGGTTTAGAGCTCCAAATGCTGTTTCTTCGATAGATTGTTGGACTCGGTGTCTCTCGAACGCATTTCCTGGGTTTCGGCTTAATATATATTCGTAGAGTATGAAGAGCGAGCTGTATCCATTAGAATATAAATAAGCTTGATTGCCATGAAGTGGTGGGGACAATACCACGCACCTGTTACACATTCCATACGCTCCACAGTACTTGCCAATTTTCAGCTCCTCATTGGATAGTAGATGGAGATATGCTCTTAGAGTGCGCTCAAGCTGGACAGCCTCTTCTGTATTGAAGCGGGGATCCAGTACGGGGTCGAACACATGCCGTACAACGTGTCCTACAAGATGCGAGATTTGACACTCTCGGGCCAATTGACCTACGGTGATGTTGAACGGTGTATCGAGAGGTGGTGCATCATCAATGAGACGTTCTAGATCCGCGTGACTGGAACTCTCTAACCAGAGCAAGTCCTCGATGGGTAACGGCTCAGTTCTCTCCGGATCGCCTGTTACGAAAAATTCATCTTTGTTACACAGATTAATGAACCGGTCGATGATGACTACTTCCCACCATGTTCTCTTTTGCTCCTCCAATGCTAGCCTATCAGAGTCGGCGTCGAGGTTGCGCCATGGCTTTTTATGAAGACCAAGTCCACGGGCTGCTCGTGCGCACCCAGCAAGCGATACGTAAGCTTCCCTATGGAGCCCATGACCCACTTCGTGGGAAGTAACAAGAACTCTACAATGCGCAAGGTTAAGAGACGGCTCGCTTTTCGTTTCGAGCAATGTGATTAAATTCTTGACTATGAAATAGAGCGACGACTGCATGTTCGTTTCCTTTCCAGCAGGCATTTGCTGCATAAGAAGGATAGTCAAACACAATGCGGCGAAGTCAGCTCGTGGCTTCGAAGTGAAATATGGAAGATAATTTTGGAATCTGAGCTTAGATATGGTTGGAATTCGTTGATGCGTTCCAATGAAGAATTCTCTCGAGATGGTAGCAATACTGCTAAGTGACCCAAATATCCGGATTGCCATATCTACAGTAGATTATTGAAGCCTGTCATGTGTGGAAGGGTCCACACCAGGCAATGACTTAGCCAGGGGTAAATTTGGGCGTTTCCATGTTCCCAAGAGAGGAATGCCCTGCCAGTGGTTATCGGCGAAGGACGTTTTAACATTGTCTTCCGTGTATACACAGCTTCTCCCCAAGCTAAGTCACTTTACGTTAGTCTAAGAACCTACATTTAGAGAGACTCATAGGTACTTACCGAACACAGTTCGAGCATGCCGGTCTGGCTTTATCGCACTTTCGTTTCGCGTGCTTGCAAAAGACGCATGCATTCATTGCTTGGGATGTCATGCTCATGCTAGGCAGTCTTACGTTGCTAATTCACCGATTTAGGATAGTATTAGATCAAAGCAGAGCGTATGATATTGTCGGCGACATGCAGAGAAGAGGCGCTAATGAAGCAGGCAAGAAAGCAAGCAAGCTCATGGGTACGACGGTGGTAGTCTATATTATACAGCGGGCATAAGAGATCCCTGCCCGCCGGCTAAAGCTCTTAGAATCAAAATTGGAGTGCAACACTGAACAGCAAAGAGTTGGTTATACTAGTTTGAGCCTTGCCAACTGTTAACTTAGATTTTGTTCAGGAGAGAGCATTAGTAGCATAAGTGGAGCCCAACCCCACTTACCCCGCTATTAGCGGCCCTACTGCATTCGGCACCTCATCCTCTTCGGATCAGAAAAAACCTGCCTATTTGTATCATAATCTATAATACCCAAAACAACTGAGGAGAAAGAAGATTAAGAGAAAGTTGAATATTTATATCAACCTCTGATAATTAGATTATTTAGTTATAGGAAAGCTTGAGGGCAAATATTTTAACCAATTCTGCTCTCAAAAGATCAAATCTTCAAAAAACCTTCAACTTCTTGGTCTATGCTACAAATGGGCAGGCTTTTTCTGACCTGAAGAGCTCATCGTACCAACAAAGCCCAACTCAGATACCAATCACCGAAAACCTGCATTCTAATGGTCGTAATTTCAAGGCAGCGCTTTACAAAGCTCTTCAGCAGAGCATTGCGATTGAACTGGCAATACAACCCAAATTATAAATCCTAGCCCTGCTAACTAAGCTCCGTGACACTTCCATGTTGTACTCACTTCTTCGCAACCGCACAAGGTCCCTTCCCCGTCACGTGCTGAATAACAGACACGATCGGACTCCAGCAACTGTACAATCTCAATTCTTCAATCAAACCCTGATCATCAAATACCGCAATCTCAGTCTCATAGAACGGATCAACCATTTTCCCACAAACCAACAATCGCTTCCTCGTCTCGCAGAAGACTCGTGACCTGTCCGAGGTAACACTTGAAGAAAGCACCTGACGCTCAGTAATTTGTCAGTGCTCCTCTGTCATGATTTCCTTGAGTTTTCGAATTATCTCATCACGTCCTTTGGCGGGTTGGTCGTGTTCGCGCACGTTTCTGAGGTACGCTTTGCCGTCAGAAGTGGAGAAGTAAAGAAGCGGCCGAATTTTTCGAACTCTGTAGCAGATGAAGATGGAGACAAGTTTTGGATAGTGGTATAGAGGTCGTCTAATTTGCTTTCTGGGTCGAAGGATACCATGCTTATATGCTAGAGTGTACTTCAAGGGAATCCGGGAGTTCTGATAGAAGATATAACATATAATACTTTCTTTTGGTACTTATATTTAGAATCTTATAACTAATCGTAAACCCAAGAGTAGTCATCATATCAAGTTGTTGCTAAATATTGCCCAAGATGCAACTTGCGATTACAACTTGCAAATTCAGCCTGTGCAACATGGAGAGCGTGCTAGATTAGGCTCGCTTCAATCCGTTTGCTTAAGAGTGCCGGTAGATGCATTCGTATCAGCAGAGCAAAGGACAGCTTCACCAGTCGCATCTTCGTCTAGAGCTTTTCGCAAAGAGGCTATGATTAACAGTGAAGGAATGGTTTATCAGCCGAGTAGAGCATTTTGGTACTCCTTTGCGATCATTGAAGTCAATGTCGAATAGTAGACAGCGATATGTAAGCATAGGTTTTGATGTGCATGCGGACCAGCCTTATGCCCTGTCCGCACATCTTTCCGCACAAGTTTTTTTTAATAGGGAGAAAACTAACTTCCTTCAAGCTTTCCCCAAATTGGAAGTCGCTGCCGAACACAAATACAAGGATGGATTACTAATGTTGCTGTGCGTGCGGACAAGGTACCCCTCTGTCCGCACACTAAACCTGAAAAGAACTATGCAAGTTTGTCATCCCTGTCTCGACATCCTTTAGTTCCTCTCCTTACAGTATGTTCTCGTCGCTGTATAAGCAATATTGTATTCTCGATAAACAATATACCCAACTGGAGAACCAAATTCTTATGCAGCATTTCAAATTAAACTTTTTCAATGCTTATCCACGCTCACATATTCATTCTTCAAATTTCCATGCACTTAGTAAGTGTTGTGCTTAAAGGCCGATGAAAGTTGTCGTGATGATATCCGAAACCCCTTGATAGGGCTCGATGATATGTCTTGGATTTTTTGGAAAGTAATATTTAATGGTGAAATTACATCCGTGTCAGTATCTATTCTGTTCAGTTTGTGCCTTTCAACTCTATTACTCAAGACCATCTCACCATCATATTTAGCTCAAGGCTTTTCGACGGCGCTCACGAGCTTCAGATATTCCACACCGACGACAGTGTCGGTGCAGATCAAGCAGCCATTATGCTCGAGATCATCAGAGAAGCCCCACTGGGCCAGGCAATTCGTCTCATCTCACGAAACAGACTACTTCGCCATCCGGAAGAGCTCCCTGATTTCGAGCTCCCCGCGCAATACCGCCTTCTCATCAAGAGTGAAGGTTGTTTCCGAAGACAGCATCATATACCCGCTAGTATTGCCCCCGAAGTCATCGATCAGGACGATAGCATCACTCCTCATCATTCCGAAATCCTGACAGATGAAGACCCCGACTTGGAAGCTCTGGAACAACTCGGAGCCGTAGTGAGCATCCGCACCGCACCGTATAGCGCCGAACGTATGCGCGCTGAGCGGGAGCTGGACCGCACCAAATCTCTGCTGATCGCGCCCCAGAAAAGTCCAGACGGCACCATCTTCGTTGACTGGTATACAACCGACGACCCCGCAAACCCGCAGAACTGGTCATCTTTCAAAAAGAACTTCGTCGTCTTCGTTCTCTGCTTCTACACCTGGACTGTGTACTGCGCTGGCCCAATCTACGCTGCGTCTGAACCTGGTGTCGTGGAGAAGTTTCATATCAGTCCTGTTGCGGCGTCCTTAGGCTTATCGCTCTATGTCCTTGCGTATGGCATCGGAGACTTGCTTTTCAGTCCATTGACTGAAATTCCTATCATTGGAAGGAATCCAGTTTATTGTAAGTACCAAAGACTCCAAATGAAGTTCTCAGGCTAACTGTTGGCAGACTTAACATTCCTCGTATTCTGGATCCTCTCCTTTCCCACCGCCACAGTTGATAGTTTCGGCGGCCTCCTCGCGCTCCGATTCTTCCTCGGGTTCTTTGGTAGCCCAGCTCTCGCAAACGGCGGTGCGACTGTAGGCGACATGTTCTCTCTTATTTACATCCCTTACGGCCTCTCATGGTGGGTACTCTCCGCATGGTGCGGCCCTGCAATTGGACCACTGATCGGCGGCTTCGCTGCGATGGCCAAGGGTTGGAGGTGGCCTATGTGGGAGGTTGTATGGATATCTTCCCCGGTGCTACTCTGCCTACTCACTCTTATGCCTGAGACTTCTGGAGCAACCATTTTGCTACGACGGGCGCGACGACTTCGCAAGCTGACAGGCGATGATAGATTGCAATCGCAGAGTGAGACTGATCAGCAGAATATGACAGCAAGAGAAATTCTTTCTGCGGCACTAGTCCGACCGATGGAGATCATGCTCCAGGATCCATCCATCTTCTTTGTTAACCTCTACACTGGGTACTTCTACGGAGGTGAGTCTCGTACTTGAGTTTCCCTGGAGTTCGTGCGCTAACAGTAACCAGTGTTCTACACCTTCTTCGAAGTCTTTCCCTTGGTCTTCCCACCATTCTATGACTTCAACCTCGGCCAAACCGGCCTCGCATTTCTCTCCTGTTTGATTGGAGTCATCATCGGTGTGCTCGTCTATTTCGCCTACCTTTATTTCTATATGGTGCCCGATAACCTCAAGAACGGGTTTCGCGAGCAGGAGCACCGCCTCGTGCCCGCAGTGATTGGGTCGTGCCTACTACCTGTAGGCTTGTTCATGTTCGCATGGACAGCTGACTCGAACATACACTGGTCTGTCCCTCTTGTCGGTGTCGGAATTTTTGTCATCGGACATTTCTGGACAATGCAGTCCCTGTTTATCTATCTTCCGTTCTCGTATCCGAAATATGCAGCTAGCTTGTTCGCGGGCAACAGTGTGTGGAGATCGGGTACAGCGGGCGCAAGCGTCGTTTTTGCGAGACCTCTGTTCATTAACTTGGGTGTGCATAAGGGTGTAACGCTTCTGGCTGGTTTGAGCGTGGTTGGGATTTTTGGAACAGTTGCTCTCTATGTTTTCGGCAAAAGGCTCCGTGCTAGGTCGAAGTTTGCGGAGAGCTAGACTGCACGATTAACAGTAGTTGTTGACTTGTACGGAAGATTGAGACAGGATTGTTATCTACACTACTTATAAGGCCAAATTGTAGTAATTGTAGTGGGATGGAAGAGCCTAAATAGTTATATATGAAAATAGAATTAATCAAGAGTAGAAGTTCAAGAGCATATCAGCCGGTGCAATTGGCTGCTTGTGGTAGCGGGAAGAGCTGACAGATTTGGTGCTTCGGATCGGGTGTTCCGTCCAACGAGAAACCAATGTTTCTGTTTGTATCTAACCAATGGCATGGAGGTGACACCGTGACAGGGGCGTTCAGCATTTCACGCCTTCACCGCACACGTAGGAGTGCTAAACAGCATCTGGAATATCGCCAGCAATACTGGACGAACGGCGGGTGCTTCATCTTATACGCTTTATATATAAACCATGGCCAACCGCACGATATGTACTCGAGTGTACTCCGACAGCAGCGCTGGTAAACTTTCATGCGGTAGAACGCCAACAGGTGATTGGTTATCCGATGCAGAGCTCCTAGACCAGTTCAGGCTTCACTCCGACAAAGGCAATCGAGTGCCTACAGCACTAGTATCAATCAGCGTTCGCATCATCGACTCGCTAAACCGTGCCTTTTACAAGCATCATGTGCATAACGAGCCCGCCGAAGAGATATGGTTCGTTTTCATCGAGGTTCCTGTTCACGATACACCTACATTTTGTCGTATCCATTCTGCAAGACGCTTAGCAGAAGACTGCGGACACTCGACGCCAGACTTGTTCAATCTGGGAAGCTTACCACTTGGGTTTTGACGGAACAGTCGAAGAGCTCTCAGGGATGGTCGAAGCACAATATGACATGGAACAAGATGCATGTGCAGCTTACTGCGAGAATGAAGCTGTAAAGATAGGCTTGTGACTCCTCTCTTTTGTCTACATTGAAGATGTCAGTGCATTCTAGTGTTGATTTTGGAAACACAAAAATGGATTCCTCTGCTTCTGATCACGTGAGAGCGCGCCACACCAGGATTGTTTACGCGTTCGGGCTTATCTAGATTGATTGTGCTTCCGCAAACATAGCAACAAAACTCAATCACTAAGCTTCTGCTACACCTTGATATGCGACTTAACAGCTTACAATGAGTATCTAGCTTGAACTCCAGATTATAACAGATGCATTCAACATAAAGTCCAGAAAGTAACTTTCACGAACCTCCGTTTGCCTCCGAATTGCTACCCCTCAACTGCTTCATTATCCGCCCATTCGCCCCCTCGATTCACTCACAATGGCTCCCCCAACCACATGCGGCAATCCCTTATTACTCGAATGGCTCGAAGAAATGGTCCAAGAAGCCAGTTCGCGCGGATACAAATCGCTTCCCACCGTGCGCAAAGCACGCGATTCAATGAAAGCTTGCTCCAAGATGTTCCAACACCCTTCCGAAGCAATTGAGCTACAGGGTGTGGGAGAGAAACTAGTCAAGACCTTGACCGAGAAACTGCAGAAACATTGCGAGGAAAACGGCATCGTGATGCCTTCGAAGCCGAAACACAAACGGAAGAGGACAGCCTCCGCGCTCACAGAAGGCGACGAAGATGACAATTCAGACGCTGAGCCTGCTAGACCATCAAAGAAGCCCGCGAAGAATCCCAGAGCATATGTGCCGGGTCTGAGATCAGGAGCTTATGCGCTATTGTTGGCTCTTGCAACATTGCCTAAATCAAGCAGAGAAGGAATCACAAAAGAGCAACTGATCCCGTTGGCACAACCACATTGCGACTCGTCGTTCACCAAGCCTATGACGGGGAAATATTTCACTGCATGGGACTCTATCAAAACTTTGGTAAATAAGGATATGGTATACACGAAGAAGAATCCCGCGACAAGATACTATCTCACGGAAGAAGGTTGGGACCTGGCTGAAAGTATGAAGAAAAGTAGCGATCCAAGTCAAGGACGCCTATCAGATTTCGTCTCTGCAGAAGCAGGGCCAAGCACCACTACCGGTACCGGTACCAACACCTTCGACGACTCCGACATCGAAGTTCTCTCCGACTCCCCCGATCTATCTGAACAACCACCCTCCCACACCCCCACGATACCCGNCGGCGCCGTACNCGACTCCAACTCGTCCCTCCCCAAATTCACCCCCATAATCCTACGCCCCGGAACCTTCACCATCGAACTCGTAGTCGACACTCGAGAAGTCGCCTCCAAAAAAGACCGCGACTACATCTCTAACCACTTCACCGAAAAGGCCATCCCTCACAGTGTGCGCGCCCTCCCCCTCGGCGACTTCCTCTGGGTCGCTAAAGTTCTGCCCGAGAAAGCCCGCTGGCTGAACCTCGATTCTGCATCCCACTCCATAATCCTCGACCATATCATCGAGCGTAAGCGCCTCGATGACCTGATCAGCTCGATTAAAGACAAGCGGTACGACGAGCAGAAATTCCGGCTGAAGAAGCTGGGTGTGAAGAACGTGACTTACTTAATCGAGCATATACAGCTCGATCTGGAGCATCGCCAAAACTGGGAAATGGCCGTCGATACATCGATAGCGCGGATCCAGGTGCTGGATAAATTTCACGTGAAGCAGACGGATGGGCTGAGGGAGACTCTACCGTATATTGAGAGGATGCATAGGTTGCTTACGAAGGTTTATGAGGGGAGGCCGTTGTATGTTGTACCAACGGATGTGTTGACGACAAATAATCATCTTGCGTTGAGGGCGTTGCCCGCTGGGTTGGATAAGAGTGGAGGAGGGGCTGCAGGAGGTCATCATATTACATTCGAAGCGTTCGAGGTTCTAGCGAGTAAATCCAATGTCCTAACCCTCAAAGACGTCTTTTTAAAAATGCTGCTGTGTACCAAAGGCGTAGGAGCCGAAAAAGCAGTCGAGATCCAGAAGAGATGGAAAACGCCGAGGAGGTTCTTGGAAGCGTTTGCGGAATGTGCTGAGGATGCGGGCCGAGAGAAAGAGAAAGAGAAAGAGAAAGATAAAGGGAAAGGGAAGGGTCCGGCAGTGGTGCTTATGACGGAGAAGGAAAAGAGGGATAAGAAGATGAGGGAGATGGTTTCGGATCAGTTGGGCGGGCTGGTGGGCAGGAAGAAGGTGGGTGTGCTGTTGAGTGCGAAGATTGCGGAGGTTTGGGGGGATGTGGGGGTTGATGTTGAGGGTTGATGGGAGATAAGGGAGAGTGGTGTGGGATACGAATAGAAATGGAGAGAAAAGGAATGGAGATCAGAGTGAGGTAGAGAGAAGTGAGGGGGACCAGACAGTTTTGAGGAGTTGGTGAGGAGTATCTGATACAATACCATCTGTATATCTACATGTCTCTCAGGGCGTTCTTGGCCGGTGTGTCATTCATGTACAAAGCATTGGAGCGCCGGCGTCGGTATATTAGGAATTGCATTCACATCAGAAATGAGAAGGAAGGAAAGAAGGAAATATACCCCTCGTCTATTATTAAACAGATACTTTCAACATCCCTCATTCCCCCAAGCCTGATAATATACACCACATCTACTTACTCGTCCTCATCGTACGAACATACAAACCAATACCATACTCACCCGTCCCGTACCGTATTGCGCTATCCATTCCACTCAAACCCCCAACAAACCCACTAAATCCCAACTCCATCCATCCATTCTTACGGACAATGCATACATACATGCCCCCATCCATACCCTCCCACAATCCAATACCCATTCCCATGACGAAAGCGTAAGCACGAAAAAAATCAAAACAATCCAGTCCAGTACCAATTCTTCCTGCTCCAACGCTGACTCCACCATGAATAGGGTTTCAGTACCGGAGATAGAAAGAGGGAGAGGATCGACGGGCCATGCATGGTGCGGTCCGCTCGTCGGGTCCACGGGTGTGATGAGGTGAGATTCGGTAGAGTAGAGTACCTGTCTGACATGTGATGAATCAGCGCAGGGGTGACACAGGGCTGCGGACGGAAAGGGAAAGTAAGCGACCAGGGGAATCGATCGCCTGCATGTAAAATATGTTCCTGTTTCCTGTCGTCATCTTATCAAAGAAAAGCGTTGAGGATACATCCAGATCTCGATCGCCTGATGTAAAAATTGAGCATCTAGATTTCAAGTTGGTCCATTTCGCACTACGAGCCTTGTCAAAAATAATAGCATGCATATAGCAGTGAACATGGATCTCAATATCAACAAGTGGATTGATGAAAAACAGCTAGCATAGCTACTATACATCGCTATGCTCCGTTATGCTAGTGCGTGCATACACTCCTTCATGATCTCAACCAGATTTGATCGATCATGCTATCGTCCTTCCTATCTTTGACGCCAAATTTCCCAAATTTATCAAATACCATGTCGTCTCCGAAAAAATGTTGTGTAACAACAAAGACAGACAAAAACGAATCTTCCCATCCGTTCGAAGGAACTGCGCTCTCAGCCGCGAAAGTTCCTTCTTTCCTGATCATTTCACATCTAACCATGATGCTCACTCATTAACACATCTTATACGAACAGCTTCCCTCAGCTTGTCGGAGAGGGTCTGTGGTCTCCAACTTGTATGAGATCTTAACATCCAAGTCTCTCTTATTCTTGTCATTTGGCTTGTTGTCCAAAACACCCTTGATCTGTTCGCCTTGCTCGACAGTCAAAACTTCCCTCAAGTAAAATACAGTTTGTTTCCAATGTGTGTATTTCGTGTGAGGACCAGTTGAGAAGCGAATTGGTTTATGGCAAGCGGTGAAATCGATATCGAACCAAGCGATTAAAGCGTGGACGAAGTCGTTACGGCGGCAGTCCAGTGTGAATGGTGAAGAGAATGCAAGATCAGCGGTAGTACAGGTGTAGAGATCGAGGGTTAGGACTGGGGTGGGATCGGTAACGACGGCCTTGATCTCGACAGTATCGACAAGGGGCTCGGTGAGGGCGGTAGCCTTAAGTGGGCTATAATCAAATCCGTAGACGTTGTCCCAGACTATCAAAGATTAGAACGTTGCGCAATGCATGGAGGGAATACAACTTACATCCAATCTTCTCGTCTTTGTATTCTCCATCTTCAATACCGGCCATGAAAATAGTGGCCTTATCTGGGAAGATCAATCCATTTGGTGCGAGGTACTTGTCTCTGGCATACAGAACAGTATCCAACATGGACTCGTAGAGTAAGAAGTATCCCATCCATTCAGAGATAATGATATCAACCTTTGGGAATGGAAGTTCAACTTCCTCCATCTTTCCTTGTAACAATGTAATCTTGTCGGACATCCCATTAACTGCAACAATCTCGCGGGCCTTCTCGATGATGGTAGACATGTCGACACCAATGACGTGTTTGGCGCCAGCCTTGACGGCGAACCTAATGCAAGGTTAGTATTTCTGATGTGATGAAGAGAAATGCCTCGGAGGATACGAACATGCTAAGAATCGAGGTACCACATCCCACATCGAGAACAATCTTGTCTTTGAACAGATGCTTATTCTGCACAATGGCGTTCATGTATGATCGAGTTCGGACCTCATCTTTCTATTGGTAGAGATTAGTGAGGTCTGGGAGAGGATCGCAAGCAGTTTTGGTTCTGCGAAGAAAGTACATACCAACATCTCTTCGTGGATGCCTTTGTATCGATTCCGTTAGCATTTGAAGTGTCCTTGCAGTTGTGTGATTCGCATACCATGGTGATTGTAACTATCTTTATGTTAGCCAGTTATTCACTAAGTTTCTCGACGCAAAGCCCCAAATGAAAAAAGTGAGGGATTTACCTGTTGAAGTAGTGAGCCTCAGAATGCTCCAAACCCTTCATAGGATCCTCAGCCATGTTCGCGAAAGAGAGAGGGGAAGAGTTTGGGAGGAGGAAAGAGGGGAAGTAAGGGAATGAAAGACGAGGAACGGGTATTCAGAAATGTGAAGATAGAAAATAATCAAGACGAGGTTTGCGCAATCTCAAGTTCGAGTCGTTGGCGGAATTTTTTCTTCGTAAGTTTCTGCCACCGCCTGAACTTATCTCGATAGGTCCGAGAAATCAGGGTCCAATGATAATCGAGCTTACTAGTTCTTTCCTAACAATGTGCCGAAGCGGAAATGTAGTAAAACCTCACTTCGATAAAACCTTGCAATTCTTCAAAAGAGTCTTATTGATTGGTCGGATGTCGCATTAATCCCGGCCAGTGGGTACTGTTGGGTATTGTTGTCTGGTCATCACGGCCAAGAGACCGAATTCTGAGGCTCGATAAGGAATGAGGGGCAGCTTTTCAAGGAAACGGAAGCGTAGGGTTAACGGCAAGCTTCAAAAGCTCCGGATCCTTCTGGGCAGGACACCGGAGCTCCAAACTTCACGGAGCTCTTCTCTCTTCATTCATATACCGAACTTAGAAACACGTCGATACTTTTCATATTTGATTTTGACCTCACATGTATCGTTTTATTATTGCGGTTTAGTTCTGAATATATCTCTTTATCTGTGTGCAGTTTTGGCGCATTTCTAAAACCAACCCTGCTTAGTCACATCGCTAAACCAAGGTCGCAAAAAGTCCACCTCTCAAACCACTGCACCATACAGCCAGCTCATTCTTCAACATTCATCCTTTTCGCAACCTCACAGCGACACCAAACTCAACGCAAGCATTTTCATCTCCATCGAAGAGACGTCTCAACTAATACCATTTATCAAATCAATTACTACTATCACGTGGAGTATCGACGGCGATTCAACCAATTATTTCGGAGACACCGGCAAGTCGAACATTCAATAGCTATTTTGGTTGCAAAGGGCGAATTCATCGCGGGGTAGAGGGGTAGTTCTACGTTTTCAGGGGACTGAAAATTTCGAAATATTTACAAAATGGCTCCGCGTCCTACCAAACCGCCCGTCACGGCACCGCGACCCAACCCCTTGAGGAATATCAAAACTATTCAAGCACCTACAGCTCTTTCGCGAAAAGCAGCAGTTGCCAAGCCAAGACGTGCTTGTCCCAATCCACAATGTAACAAACCTCAAATCGAAGATGGAGTTTGTCATAACTGTGGTACTGTCGTGGATGACTCGAATATCGTCGCCGAAGTCCAATTCGGAGAGACAAGTAGTGGTGCAGCTGTTGTTCAGGGAAGTTTTGTGGGTGCTGATCAGGGTGCTTCAAAGACTTTGGGACCTGCTTTTCGAAGAGCGGGAGGAGGAGAATCAGATAAAGAAGCGACTCTTAGAGAAGGTGGGTGACGAAAGCATTGTATTTCTGTTCCACAGCTAACAATCCGACAGGAAGACGTATCATGCAAGCATTGGCAAACCAACTTTCTATCCAAGAGTCGGTTGTTAGTGTTGGTGTACAAATCTTCAAGCTGGCTTCTATGAACAACTTCATCCAAGGTCGAAGAACCGATATGGTCGCAGCTGTTTGTCTGTATAGTGCTTGCAGAAAGGAGAAGCCATGTAGAGTCATGCTTATTGATTTTGCCGATAAGATTCAAGTCAGTCTATCTCCACCTTCTCCTTGTCGCCATTCTAATCTTTTAGGTCAATGTGTTTAAGCTTGGAAATACCTTCAAAAAACTCCACAAAGAAATTTCTCTAGCTGCAGATGGTATTCTCCCAGTCCTTCCCGAAGATTTGATCTGGAGGTTTGCATCGAAACTCGAATTCTACGAACAGACTCACAAAGTCGCGGAAGATGCGATTCGCATGGTTCAACGAATGAGTCTGGATTGGATGATCATGGGAAGAAGGCCATCCGGTGTTTGTGGTGCTTGTCTTATCCTTGCCGCACGTATGAACAATTTCCGCCGAACCGTCACCGAAGTCGTATATATCGTCAAAGTTACCACACACACCATTCAAAAGCGTTTGGACGAATTCAAAAGAACACCCAGTAGTGCTCTTACAGTTGAAGAATTCCTCAACAATGAGTTCTTAGAGTCCGCTCATGACCCTCCTTCGTTCTATGAACAGTCAGAGGAGTTCCTCAAGGAAAAGGCCGAGAAGCTAAAAGCAAGAGAGGAAAGGAGACTTAAGCGTAAACGTAAGGGAGAAACCATTGGAATCCCTGACGATGAAGAAGGTAGTCCGGATGACGAGAACGGAGATCCTGCAAGTAAGAGACAAAGAAAGGATGCCTCTGGGGATGGTGCATCGGAGAGTACACCTGCACCCTCAACGGAAGGTCGACGAGATGCCGACAGATTCGCAATACCCGCCATACCAGTACCCCGAGATGAGAACATCGACCCACAACTTCTTGACGACGCAATTGAAGATGAATCCGGCACATCCTTTGATAAACTCGTCGAACAATTCGGCGACAACGACAACCCTGATACCGAAATCGACTCCGAGCTAGCTCACCGTAATCGCTCTATAAGCCGTGGTCCTGGTCGCCCGCCAGGCTCTGCAGCCAAAGCTGTTCAAATGCCTGCTGAATGGAACTTCGTAGAAGAAGAACTCGAACGCGAAATATCTGAAATGATTAGCGATCCACATACTACCGAACACGCCCTCAGCTATGCTAAAGCCGCTAAACGTGCTCGATACCATCTCCTCCTCGCCGAAGCCAACAATCCTCAAAAATACGTCTGCATGGATCAACTAATCGGGGAAGATGAATTCGCCGATGACCCGGAGGTTATTAATTGTATATTACCAGAAGCAGAAGCAGCAAAGAAGGAGAAAGTTTGGGTCAATGCTAATAAGGATTGGTTGCGCAAACAACAATTAAAGGAGATTGAGAGGCGGAAGGCAGCGAATGGACCCCCGAAGGCGAGGAGAAATCGTATGAAGAAACCGAGGATTGGAGAAGGACAGACGAGTGCTGCGAGTACGCCGGCCGAGGCGGCAGTTAATGCCATGAAGCAGAGGAGTTGGTCGAAGAAGATCAACTATGAGGCGATTGCGAGTATGTTTGAAGGCGTGGGAAAGGGAGGAAAGGGCGGCTCGGGGCCGGGAAGTGCAGCGACTAGTGGGATTACGAGTAGGGCGGACAGTGTAGTGGGAGAAGGGGAAGAAGAGGAGGAAGAGGAGGAGGAAGAGGAGGAAGAGCATGGAGGGCCTGCAGAAGATGATTGGAAGAAGGGGCTGGGTGGCTCCAATGATTATGATGAGGATGAGACGATGGGTTATGATGACGATGAAGGGGATGCGGGGATGGGCGATATGGATGAGGATGAGTTGTATAACTGAGTACGCGGTGGTTGTTTGCTAAGGGGGTGTTGCTTCTAAAGCTTCCAAAGCGAAGTCAAGGGATGGGTATAATTCTATCTGTAAGGGGCAGATATGTGGTGACTGTGTGATACAGTGCTGTAGATACCCGCTCCAGAGTTTGAGAGTATAAAAAGAAATAGAACAGTTCACACAGTTCACAGAACAATCGGCCCATTATTCGGTGCTACGATATGAGAACCGGTATTCCTGTAGCCGTGAGCCGGTTCCGAGGCATGGTTTGTTCACCGGCTCTGGAAGGATGACCTCATGGCCTTGAGATTTGTGGCATGTCAATCATCTCCTGATCGAAATGTTAACTCTGTCCACTGTGGAGATATAAACTTTAGACAGGCGGGAGACTTTTTCCAGGCATATGCATGAGACTACATAGTAGTTTATATCGACGCGTATTATTGAAGATGTCGTCGTAGTTTGTCCAAAATTAGAAACACATTGCCTCAATAGTGGACCGTCCAAAGTTGTGATGGGTACGGGTGTCAAGCAAAATGCATGTTAGCGGCATTCCCGGAAATTGTTTGTATGATGAAGCACGGACCGCGTATTTGGTCAAAAATTCTACCTCCGCAACCTCGTCTGCTTGGCATCAACGACGACGAGCTTCATACTATGGACGAGACGACGGCTCGCTGTTGGTGATGCTTTGAGGAAAATGCAAGTGCTTTTCACGTCGCTCTCGTGCTGACATCTCGGGAGACTCTTCAACACGAGAAAGGATTATCACAATCGCCGTCCGATACTTTGTATGGGACGAGGGGCATCCTGGACGACGCGTACGCTCCACTCAAGATGATTTTTTCTTAATCGTATCTCCACCTTTTCCAACATTAAAGTGGTCGTGTTGTTTGCTTGGTATGTCGGCACATCCCATACGATGTGTGCTAAATCGGGCGCAATGGGGTATATACTCGTCTCGAAGATATCTCTATCGTTCGTTTCGTTCGGAATCTTGTCCAAACACAGTCATTAATCTGAACTACATCACATTCGTTTTCTCTTTCTTTTCCCATTCATTATGAGGCCTCAACTTCCGGCCTCCTTCCTTTTTGTGGCCGCTTTGGCGACAGCTCAAAGCTCTATTTCCACCGACTGTGTCTCCCAATACACAAGCTGTCTCGACAATGGCGGAGCAGATAATACTTGCCAGTCGGATAACGCTGTTTGTAAGAATGAATGCGCCGATTCCTATGGATCTTGTCTTCAGAACGGTGGAGATACGACTACTTGCATGACCAGTTACAATAACTGTTTGGATTCGTTCACGGTCTTTGCTTCCGCAGCTACCTCCGCTGGAAGGGACTGCGTTTCTCTCTTCAGCTCTTTTCATGATAGCGGAGAAGCAGATAACACCTGCAATTCCTACAACGCACAGTGCAAAGACAAATGCTCAACCATCTACGGAACATGTCTTACGAGCGGTGATGCGGATTTGGCTTCCTGCATGACCCAATACAATTCGTGCTTGGACTCCTTCAGTGTTTTCGGAACTGCAGCTTCCTCCGCAAACCTTGACTGTGTTTCACTGTTCAGCACCTGCCGCAGCAATGGAACGGAAGATAATACTTGCAATTCATACAATGCGCAGTGCAAGGATAAATGCTCGGTCATATATGGAACTTGTCTTTCGAGTGGGGCCGCTGATGATTCTGCTTGCATGGGCCAATACAACAACTGCTTGGATTCGTTTAGCACCTCTGCGTCCGCGGATTGCGTTACTAGCTTCACTGATTGCCGTAACAATGGTGGTGCAGCGAACGAGTGTGCTTCCGAGTCAGCTACTTGCAAGAACGATTGTTCAATCAGCTATTCTACCTGTTTGTCCAGTGGAAATGCCGACGAAAGTGCATGCTTGACGCAGTATGACGGTTGCTTGGTGTCGTTTGACACTGCTACCAACAACGTGGATTGTGTCACCAGATATACCACTTGCGAAGCAGACGGAAACGCCGACAACGACTGCTCCGCAGATAATGCTCAATGCAAGACGGACTGTTCTACTTCCTATTCAACCTGTCTATCAAGCGGTGATCCAACGCTCGCTAAGCCTTGCTTAAACCAATACAACCAATGCCTTGTATCCTTCGCATGGGAAACCAACACCACAACCGGGGGTGAAGATTGCGTCACCAAATATATGGGTTGCGACGACGCAGATAACACTTGTTCAGCGTCAGCCGCACAATGCAAAAACTCATGCTCAACATCCTACTCTACCTGTCTCTCTAGCGGCGATGAATCTCTCGACGCCCCTTGCTTGATGCAATACGACAACTGTCTCATCTCATTTAACAGCACAATCTCAACACCCGACTGTACATCCTCATACCTCTCCTGCGATCTCGCCGAAAACGAATGCTCAGCCTTCAACGCCGCCTGCAAAAACACGTGTTCCGTCGCCCTCGACATCTGCCGATCAAGCGGCGACCCAGCTCTAACCGCCGCCTGCGAAAAACAATACACATCCTGTCTTGTCTCCTTCACCGCCGCCACCTCCGCCATCGGCGAATCCTGCGTCGATGAATATCTCTCCTGCGACTCCACAGACAACACCTGTTCCGCTCTCACCGCATCCTGCAAAAACCGCTGCGCCACCGCCTACGACACCTGCAACACCAGTCCCGACAACACGACCAGCATCGACACCCCCAAAGCGCCGCAATGTCTCCAGCTCTACGACCGCTGCCTCGTAACTTTCACCACCAACTCTACTATTCCCGCCGGCGAAGACTGCGCCTCGAAATACTACGCCTGTGACGGCCCTGCAAATGAATGCAATGCTGATTACGCGCAGTGCAAGAATTCGTGCGGAGTGGCGCGCGATACGTGTCGCTCGAGCGGAGACGACGCCCTGGTTTCGTTCTGTGATGGGCTGTATAATAGCTGTTTGGATCCGGTGGCTAGCACGAATATTACGGCGAATGCGACGAGTACGAATACGAGTACTGCGGGGGGGTTCAATGCGACGGCGGCGCTGAGCACGGTGGTTTTACCGACGGATAGCTTGAGGGCGAATTTGAGCAGTGCGGCTACGGCGACGGCGACGAAATCTGGGAGTGGGAGTGGGAGTGCGGTGCCGACGGGGATGGGTAATGCGACGGGGGGGTATGTTTATGGGGGGAGTGCTTCGGTTGCGAAGACTAGCTCGGCGGCTCATTCAACGGGGCTTTATGTTTCTAGAGATAGTTCTTCGACTGCGATGCCTAGCTCGGCGGCGGTGAGTGCGGCGCCGACGGGAGCTAGGAATGGAACGGGCCACTTTGTGCATACGACTTCAGCTGCTGCTGCTAGTAGAAGTGTGGATTTAAGCGGGTTGGGGAAAGCGGTTGCTGGTGCTGAGGGCCATGAGTGCGAGGTTGATGAATAAGTGGTAGGTATCGAGATATGATCTCTGAGAGCACGATGTATATGAGAATCACACATGGCGTGAAAGATAATGGCTACCTGTAATAATTGGTCGAATGGGCTTGTAGTTCTAATGTATACAATTGCAGTCAAGGGGCTCTTGCAGTGCAATGAAGTTAAGAACAGCCTTATCACGTACTCCCTACGTCGAACTCATAAGGCACGATCTGGGTTGTTTTGATTGTAATGGCTGATTTCTCATTGATG